>OU896707.1:33002088-33159075 GCA_918026855.4 Phaedon cochleariae | reverse complement strand
AGCATGTCAACTTGCTCGTTAAAACAAACAACAAACAACAATTACTCAATTGAACAACTCACTTGCCTCATTGTCAAGTTTGACGTTTATTTTCATAGCCAACTTTTGAATTTTCGATGATTTTAAATAACACACCTAGAGCGCGCGTTTTCAGTTATTCGAGTTTTTGATGAAAATGGTGGTTTTTCGAAAAATTACTGGAGTAAGAAAAGTTTTAGAATTGAATTGTCCACAAAACAAAGCAAAGATTTTTGAAATCCATCAAGTGTTAACAAAATTATGTTGAATATTAATGGTGCGCCACCCGGTATACTCCCTTTACAAATTTCAATTAAACTCTAGTTACTGTCAAGTAACGCCCTAAATACATCCACAAAGTGTACCAAATTTGGTTGCTTTAATTTCAAGAATAACGGAGATATTGATTTTTTTCAACATTTATTACTTCACTTTCAAAGCCTATATCTCCTTAGGGAAGCAACTTGGTATCGAGGTAAGTTGCGTTAAATTGCCATATTTTGGAACCCCCTATACATCCCCCGCTCTATGTCGGTTCTTATGTGAATCACCCTGTATAGTATACCTTGTGTTTGTGGAAAGTATTATACAGATGAAACGAATAAACAAATCTCAGTAAGGATGGAAGAACACAAGTAAAATATCAAGAAAGGACATATCGATAAATCAAAGCTGGGAAGGAAAATAACAACCAAAAGAAGAAAATCGTGCTTGCATTCTTTTGAACGAAGACAATAGCATTGCTTCTTGTTCAGTTGATATGGATGGAACATGGTATTCACTACTGAAAACTAACATGAAAATGGTAGATTCAAGATCAATTAATGAAACATCCTGTAGCTCATGTATTTACTAACATCATCACTCATCCATATGCCAACATCAGTATGTCACTGAGAAGTATCAGACTATAGGTGCGTTTTGCTGTGCCATTCCGGATGTGATAGAATGAGTGAGCTCAAGAAAATGGGTCGGCGCATGATCGGCGCTAGACAATGCGAACATTTGGAAACTGTAAAACATTTGACACTTTCAACCTGAAAAACTGACTATCATATTATATTTGTCCACGTATTTGTCTCTGGTATGTAACAATTAACAAACAACCTTTTCTTATGTTCTGGTTCCCACGAAAAGGGATATCCTGTAATGCTTTTACTACCATGAATCAAAAGTTGATATAGACTAATTTAATATCCATGAATCTCAACCAACGTTTGAGAAAAATGATTGAATTTTTGGAAGACATCAATGCCTTAGATAGTGGAATTCCCGTTTTTCTGTGGTTCTCTTAAATTTCTATTCATTATTATTAGCCTGTGTGCGATAAATGCTGACAATTTTTCCTTTGAACTGTCAATTCTCATGTCACAATAGTCATCACAAGTCACTTCTATTTGTCATCCCAATTTTCAACCCTTCTCATGAGAAGGAATGCGAATGGGAATGGAAATGGGTTTGAATGCACAACAAAACATGTACAATGCCAAGAACCTTATATGTACACAACTTTGGAAGACAAATATTTTCGCATGTTATGTTCAGAACGTTGGCAGATTCGTTTCCGAAGTATCCAAAGATAAGTAAAAATTCGATATTATTTCAATATACCTATATTTCTTCTCTTCAGAAAGAAAAACATTTCAAACGCAGTGACATTTTTGGGCGAATCATCTGATTTGTTTCACTGCACATATATTGAAATAATACTCATATTTTTATTTTATAGAATCGAGGAGAGAAAATACCAAATAATCAAGTAAAATGAATGTACCACCTCCTCGATCAACCTACAGACAGGTATAAAAAGTATTCATGGTCTGAAACAAGCTGCAGAGATGTGGAATTTGACCATAAAAAAATCTGTCAGAAAAATTATATAATCAAATTATTAAAGAATTTCAACATGAAAACAGCAAGTTCTGCGAGTATTCCCTTTGACACTGGATACTTCAAGAACAGGAACTCATGTGGTGAATGATGGAATTCAAATATGAAAGGTTTGTACACCATACCTGATATATGCATTGCAACTTCAATTCTGAGTAAGAAAATAATGGGACCTTGCAAATATGACTGGACAGAGCTGAAAAAAATAATCAAGTGTCTGAAAGGAACAATGGGAATGAGATTGACACTGGGTATTTCATGTGAAACTGAAGAAAAAATATATGGTTATGCGGATGCTGACTGGACTGGCGATAAAATTTTTTTTTTTTGTATATCGCTACTTCAAAGTTGGGAACCAACTCCCCAGAAATCGAAACTTGTGCGGGGTTAGGAAGAGCGGGACCTACAGCTTATAGTGGAATCCGAACCACTTCTAGGGCATCGAGGTGCTGCCAGGATTACAACCATGAATCACACATTTTAAAGAAAAATGCTCAGCCGACAGCCGGATTCGAACCGACATTACCTCTGCATCGTGAACGGCTATCTAGCGAATTTCAGCGCATAGACAAACTTGGCCACGGAGCCCAAAACAAATAGAAAAACCCATAGTGGATATTTATTCATCTACAGGGAGGCTGTTTTTGATTGGCGCTATAGAAATCAGATATGTGTAGCCTTATTGTCATCTGCTGAAGCAGAGTTCATGTTACTTTCGGAAGAATGCCAACATTCAATTTATTCGAATGGAGTTCTATAAGATTTTTATCAAGGACCATCTACCGAAATCATTATGTATGAAGATAATCAATCTGGTTCAAAAATTTTGGAGGCTGAAAGAATAACTGACAGAACTTAGCACATCGATACAAAGTACTTTTGTAAGATATTTGAAGAAATCGGGAAAAATATTTTTATGTATTGTCCATCTGTTTCGATGTTAGCTGATTTCTTAACGAAACCTTTGGGTCCTGAAAAATTGAGCGTGTTCAGAAGAATGGCTGGCATACATAATGGAAGTTTATCTTCGTCGAGAAGGAATGTTGGATTATCTGAAAATTTGTTGATTCGAAAATAAAAGTCAATAATAGTATATAACGTAATATGTGTTGTAAGGAGCATATTACGCACGAATGGAAAAGTTACGCATGTAGCCGCGGAGCGGTGAGCGTACTCAAGTAAAAATTTGTCAGAGTTATTAATTTATTCTTGAAATGATCTTATCACTCGTTCAATCGAAGAGTATCGAAAAATTCCTCTTCTTTTTCGAAACAAATGATGTTGCTTTAGGTAACCACACGAGCGCATAGCACGAGTCCCAGGCAATATAATTTGCTTCTCAAAATTAAAGGAATTTTTATTTCGATAGTCATCGATACACTTGTTTCATTACATTCGAAAACATTGTATGGAGGTTTTTTTGGTGCAAATTTCAATATATATACATTCTTCAATCGGATAAATTTTCTCTAAAACCTACATAAATGGAGTTATACGCCAAAAACTGATTTCGGGAGCTATTTTTCCAAAATGGCGGCAGGAGCGGCGTTCGCTCGAGGTCACAATTTCAGGGTTATAATCAGGATCACCAATTCTACGATCCTGCCAAGTTTATTCACTCCATGACCTTTTATAGGAAAACAGCCTTTTTATATGACTATACAGGGTGCGGCACCGAAAACGAAACAGAGGCTCTGTAGGTCGCCAAAACCGGATTATCAAAAAAAACTGGAACACGTCAACTACATTTTCGAGGGGGACATCTTTCTAAAATATTTTCAGCCCTGCGGCGTTGCCGCTTCTAACGAAAAGAAGCAACAACTTTGTTATTTCAAATGGAACACCTTGTATTTTATTGCATTTATAGATTCTCCCCGAAGAGCTGATTTCATCAATGCATCACACTTGGGGTCTAGCTGTAATGGTTTCGGGGATATAAGGTGTTCAAAATCGAGATTTTTCAACTTTAACATTTTTTTGTATCGAAACTATTCATTATTGGTCAAAACGACTCCCATGTCCCTATCTCAACTTGTAATTCACTATCTACTAACATTTAATTGGAACAGATACAGGGTGATCAGAATTCTGAATCTTGAACCACCCTGTATTTGTTTCAAATAAATGTCAGTAGATAGTAAATCACAAGTTGAGATCGGGACATGAGAGCCGTTTTGACCAATAATGAATAGTTTCGACACAAAAAAATGTTAAAGTTGAAAAATCTCGATTTTGAACACTTTATATCCCTGAAACCATTACAGCTAGACCCTAAGTGTGATGCATTGATGAAATCAGCTCTTCGGGGAGAATCTAAAAATGCATTAAAATACAAGGTGTTCCATTTGAAATAACAAAGTTGTTGCTTCTTTTCTTTAGAAGCGGCAATGCCGCAGGGCTGAAAATATTTTAGAAAGATGTCCCCCTCGAAAATGTAGTTGACCTGTTTCAGTTTTTTTTGATAATCCGGTTTTGGCGACCTACAGAGCCTCTGTTTCGTTTTCGGTGCCGCACCCTGTATAATATGTATGTATAAAAGAACTCCACTTCAAGATTTGTTACGTATTTGGCACCAAAAGTTTCTAATATGATGCCACTGGAAATAGGAAAATCAAGCACTGGAAAACTATTCAACAAAAATTGTAAAACATATATTTGTACAAACTGTAATAACTTCGAAGCCTTGGTTATGATGAGTATCTGGATTTTTATAATCGTAAATGTATGCCTAGTAGGTGCTCATCTAATATTGAATTGATTCTTCCTTGTTTCCTATTTCTACTTACAAAATGGGTTCTATTCGCAAACGTTCGGAAAGGAATGACATTATTATAGGATGTTAGACATAGATTCCCTGATAGTCCACCTGAGTTCGTGACCTCGGGATGTTGCCAGACATAGATTCCCTGATAGTCCACCTGAGTTCGTGACCTCAGGATGTTGCCGCTCGAGGGGTGAGGGGATGAAAACCCTGCCTCGCGGCGGTTGGTGGAAAGTATCAACGTTGGGGTAGGTGTTATTGAAAAAATGTTCAAATAAAAGATGTAGAGAAGAACATTGTGCTCAACTTTGCTCCTTGCATTTTTTGGCCCCGACTGACAGTTTTCGCTCTACTAAGAGTTGGATAGTAGGTTGCAATTTTTAACAAAATCAGAATTCAATCGCGGATTAGGACAAATATGGATATCAAACAATTCTGTTATATTTTTTCGCAATAACAGTAATATTTTCTGAGTCGGCACATGCCCGATTCGATGTACAGGGTGTCCCAAATTGCTTGATTTTGGCAGTTTTCCCTATTTCCAGACCAGGTAGAGGAAAACTGACCAAGGGTTCTTGATTTTCGTGAAACGTCGATTGGTGAAAACCGCATTTCTATATCTCAAACCGTTTCCGAGATATAGGCAAAAACTGACATTTGACTGATTTCGAAACATTGACATAACTTCTTTATTTTTGTATATTTTTCCAAACGGTGAATACTTTCTATAGACACTTCATGATGTAGAATAAGATGCATATGTCAAAAAAAATATATCTCATCATCATCATAGCCAACTTCGTTATTTCAAATAGAAACCATAGTTGGCTTTGACTTCATAAAATCGAAAAAAAATTAGCTTTCCAAAAATATATATGTTAATATATTTCTAGTCATCCTTGCTGTTAATATAACGTATTCATCTTTGAAAATCACAATTTGGTGACATCTCAACTTAGTGAGCCATTCATTCCACTTTTATATTTTCATTGTCAACCCTATATAGTCGTAAATACAAATTTTGTATAGGCCCCTCTATGGAATTAATTGATAATTTCGTTATTTTCACCCTTGTTCAACCACTTCTTGACTAGTCATCTTATTCCTTTTATTCTATCTGTACTCATTTCATACATGTGTTCTCGCGTTATAACTACTTGAACTAATAAATATATGTATCAATTCACTTCAAAGAGTCTCCTTGTATATTTATATATGAAAAAAAATGCATCTTCGCATAGGAACTCGCTTCTTTGGAAATATTAATAGTATCAAATGTGATAAAAGGAAGATCAAATTATACACATGAACAGAGAATCTCTCATTCATTCTTGATAAAATGAACTATTTTCTCGTGAATCAATTCTGCCTACGTCCACATTCATGTGATGACCTTGATGACTCATGTCATTTTCATCGTCTTGTATCGACAGAAATGTACAAAGTGTTGGAATATTTATGGTACATATTTCAGGTCTTTGATTGCTCGTAATGGATGTAGATTTCATCTTGGTACAGATAACAACGTTTGAATTCACCAAAATGCTTGTTTCTATAATGAATATTCACGACTGATAGGATGAGGAGATAGGTTGGGTTGTTTCTGTTTTAATATGTTTGAATGAGAAAATCGTTCAATCCGTCACCTCATGTTTACATAAACGAATGAATATGTATTTTGTTTGTAGATATCTCCATGAGAACACCGTTCCATCAGCCTCCTATCTCACATCTCGAAAATATCGTTAATCCAGTTCACACGTCAATCAATAAGCTTCTATAATAGCTATTCAATTATTTTCTACGCAATTATATTTTATCTAATATAAAATGTATATCTCTGGACCGTTTTATGAATAGTTTTGCTGTCAATAATATCTTCATCTGTCGTTTGACCATCACTACCCAAACCGATTTCTCAACGCCTAGACACGTGTTTCACTCACAATGTTTGCATTTCAAAGAGGAAATTCGAAACCAAATATCTTATTCTAGGAAGCTACTTTTATTCTAGGTCTGTCAATGTTCATGCTAATCCTAACATTTTTGAACTTCAAGAGGGCTATATCGAATAGGTTTATTATCCTTATTATTGATTCTTTATTACTATTCTTGACTAATTCCAGGCTTCCATATGCAGCAATTTTTTCGACAGTAAATATCAACTTGTGTGACCATTTTAAGGTTTTTTTGATGACTGTGTTCTGATGGTGGTTTGTCAATTTCCTGATATTCCCCATATTTAAATCTGCTAAATGCTAGTAGGCAGATCACTGATGTCGGTTGGTAAGTTTTTGTTGTCACGTATGTGTCATGTTATCTGTAACATGTCAAACGTTATTCGTTCGCACATCGTATATATTTCTCTGATTAGGTGTTTCCTCTCCACCCTGTACTTTATATTGATCGACTCAAAGATTCTTTTCAATGCTTACTGTAGGTATATGATATGGTATGTATACGTCAACGTCTGTTCTACTAGAAGTGAATCATACATTACCTATTATTATGTTAGTTGTTACATGTAATTTTCATCCTTAGATCCGTTCTGTATATATTTTTCTCATCAAACTCGCTCACTGGCTAATACGTGTTATCAGAAAACGAGCATCTTGGGTAGAAATTGTGTGGTATATTTCGATATGAGACTGGCATTATTCAGTTAGTCGAAGACCTGCTGCTTCAATAAGCATATTATATCTATTAATCTCCTAGTACGAAGATTCCTCTGAGTTATCTTAACAATCTTCGTGATGATATGAAGGTTTTTTTTTTATTCATTTATTTTTCATCTCTTGGTGTGCACGAAAGGGACTTCCTATGATGTTCGTCAACAAGGTGGATAGGGAGGTAGGTGTTGTTCGACATATTTCAAGGATGTACTGACTGGGTCTGTCGAGGTCGTCTGATTGGTATTATTAGTGATGGAATTATAGCAGAGATTCCTGAGGAACATTTCCCGTGGAATTATCTATCATTTTTCAAAGAATTTGAACTCCTTTCCAACGTTTTCGTGGCGGTTCTGTGACGTTTTCGTAACGTTTCTCGACTCAGGTTGTTTCTATTCATCTTGCATATGTCTTCGATCTTCCATTCAACTCGGGTTATTTATATCATATATCTATCAAACGTCATCTGCCATACCTCTGTTGTACTTGAGCGTTTGCTTTCATGTCTTTCCGATCTTCCATTTACCTCGGGTTATTTATATCATATATCTATCAAACGTCATCTGCCATACGTCTGTTGTACCTGAGCGTTTGCTTTCAGCGAGGTTTAAAGCACCGGGAGTACCATAAGTGGCATACGGTATCTGTTATATATTTGCATAGAGGTATGTTCGATCTGATGTGCATGTAGCGTGTTCGGATGACTCTTAACATTTTTCAACGTTTTCGTGGCGTTTCTGTGACGTTTTTGTAACGTCTTTTCGATTCATTTTTTTTTCCTTCTATTCATCCTGCATATGTCATTTCGATCTTTCATTTGATTCTGGCTACTTGTATCACCCTATATATCATTATTTCAATTCTTTTATTATCATCTGTCATCTGCCTTACGCCATCTGCCTTACGACTGTTATACCTCATCGTTTGCTTTCGGCTAGGTTAGAAGCACCGGAAGTATCAGCAAAAGAAGATGGTCTCTGATTGGTCGGCTGAGTCATGTTTTCTAACCCGGAAGGTGGAGGAGTGGGGATGGTCTATAGATTTTGTGAGCAATCCGTTCCGTATATATTTTTATAACAAAAGAGCGTTTGCTTTCGGTGAGGTTCAAAGCTCCGGAAGTATCACAATTGGTATACGTCATCATCAAACGCCATCTATCAAACGTTATCTGTCATATGTCATATGTCAAACGTCATCTATCATTCGACAAGGATAAGAGCACCATAAGTATAATGGGACAGTATTCAATATCATGAGAGCCGAACATGGCCGTTTGATTTCAGTGAGGTTAGAATCACCAGGATATGAGCTATTGAGCAAATTCGACAGGATGTGAGCTTGAACCGTACTTACTTACCCTGTATACCTCTGAAGTTTTTCCATTCTTGAATGGCTCGTGACGTCATCAGCCACCTGCTAACAAAATGAGGTTTCAATTTGATGATATCTCCCAGCGAGAACAAAGGAGGCATTGTTGGATGACTCATCGGTCACCTGCGTCAGAACAATGGACCCATTGTTTTTTCGTAATTCCAGGAGAAGGGTAGTGGCTGGGCCTTGAGAGCAAAGGCGGCATTGTTCTAGAGGAAGTCTAGATAACATATGGCAAACAAAGGAGGCATTGTTCTACGAAGTCGAGATGAGGATAACTCATTGGGCATCTGCAACATGCATATCGGGTGACCTTGAAACAAAGTGCTACCAATTGTAGTAATACCAACCTAAATGTGGTGAGCAAAGTCACTGGATCGTGACGTCATCCATCACCTTCCAAAGAGAAGAAGAATGTCCTAGAACACGCCCATGAGGTCTAGAGTCTAGAGTCCAGAGTTCAGAGGGCTAAGTTTAGAGTACTTCCACGTGTCATCTGTCATTCCTTGTGTTCCATGTCATCTGTCACTTGTCATCTGTCACCTGTCATCTGTCACTCGTCGTCTGTCACCTGTCACTCTTTGTGTTCCATGCAATCTGTCACTCCTTGTGCTCCATGTCACCTGCCACTTGTCACCTGTCATCTGTCACGTGTCACTTCCGGCGGCCATCTTGTGACGTCACTTCCGTGCAGTCAACACCTTCTACCACAGGAACGGTTGTGACGTCATTTCCGGCGGGATGGTAACGTAGGTACACTACTTGAGACGAACTTCAATAATTATAATGAAAATTATTTATCGCGTCTTCATATGGTAGAATTCGCTATGAAGCTTGACAACGCCGAAAAAAGGACAGAAAAATTATTATCAACTCAGCATCGCCTGTGTATATCGCTACCGGCCTCTAAAAAATTTATAAACCTATCAAGTCGTATCAAACTCCAAAATCGTTGTGCTTTACTCCTTCGTGAACCCATTGTGACCCAGCACAGTATCCAGCCAGGGCTAGCCCATTGCAACCACATTACGCAATCCAGGTGAGCATTTTCTACCATCGAAATTGCATTATTCAAATTTGGTGTACTCAGATCAGAAGTATTTTGTCCCTAAACCGCAGCGGTTAGATGTAATTAAATCCTGTCACGACCCGCCACTGTGTACACATTTCGGATTTTACAAGACTATACATACGGTACAAGAACATTTTTATTGGCCAAAAATGCGTCACGATATTTTAAAACTCGTAAGAGTGGACGTTAGGAAAAAGCTTCATGAAGCATACGACAAGAATTGTCGAACTTTTAACTTGCGAAAACGCAATGTAGAATTTTTTGTGGAAGATAAAGGTTGGTGACGCAATAAACAGGATTAAGTGAAACAAGGCGGAAATGTTTGCCTCTAAACTTGCCCCCAAATTTATCTCGTCACGGGTTAAGAAGAAATGTTCACGTCTGGTGTATGACCTAGTAGATTTGGAATCAGGCTAGAAAGTCGGTAAATGGTACATTAAAGACTTGAAAATCTACCAACGACCTGAACCCCCTGACGTAGAAGGGGAGAATTTCTCAGCTTCAGATTAAAAGTTTGAAAACTTTCATCCATTGAATTTAGATAATCATAATCCCCGAGCTGAGTGCTCAACACTGTTTTCTTGCGAGAAACATTCGTACCTTCTTTTCCTGCCTTGGCCATGGCAAAACATTTTTTTTGTGATTTTCTTGAGTGAAATTCATTCCAAATATTCAAGTTATTTTCATGTAATTCCTTTTGTTCATTAAATTTCTAGTGAAAATAACATGAATACTTTTCAAGATATTAGTGTTTGTGGAAGACCTTTTCAATTATGACAATTACCAATTTTGACATTCATCTATTATGATATTTACCGAATTTGTACCTATATTTTAGGCGTGTGATACGCGTAGTTATCAGTCCACGAAAACACCATTCATGTAGATGTGTTGTTGTTGTTCAACATTTTTAAATATATATGAATATTTGTTATTCTTTTTAGATTTTCGTTTTGGTGAAAACTAATGAAAAACTCAATGGTTAATCTTATTCAATAATTTATGTTGATGAAAAGTTTTTTTTGTCGAGTCAAAATAGTCTATCCCGATAGCCTATTTAGAGGGGGGGGGGGTAGTGTAACGTTTTTATTTTACCACCAATGTAATCTTCACTTAAACGTTACTCGTTTGTGATATCATTAGTCAAACACTATATGATTTGAGCAACTCTATTTCAGATCTTACCTCGACAATTCATAATTGAATATTATCATGTACTATACCACCTTGTATGTTCATTGTTTCTCCAGGTTGAGTCTCCTCGTATGATCCATCTGGAACGGTGATTCTGTAAAAACTAGAACAAAATAAACAAGTTATTTAAACTATAATTCTAACAGTAATGGATGTTACATGAGAACATCACTCAACAACTATTGAATGATGAAAATAAAATTACCTGTTTTGATAACAGCTCCCAGTGTACTGCATAAACTTCGACTTTGTTTTTGGGTATATGTCCTTGTACAATAATAATTTTCAATTCCATATATTTTTCGAAGTTATTCAATGTTCATCTTCAGGAAATAGTGTGGTTAGGATTAAACGTCAGATTCTTTTCGTCTTCTGGGTGCCGTATATTGCAATTCTTCATCTTCTGATTTTTATCTGCGTGCTGATGAAGATGATGTTTATGAACTTCATCAGTGACATTATCTGTCCAAACTTCACGAGCTACTACGTCATCGATAGAACGCCGTCAAGTCCGCAGCACGTACTAGGTATTCGTATACTGGCTGGGACGACACATTGATTGATGATTTAATGTTCTGAGGTTTCATGACGAAATTTGGACTGCTTCTGGAGGAAAGTGTGCTATGAGGCTCTTCTCCATTTTGCATGTCGAGGAAGCAGACATGTGAATTTTTGAGTGCATTTTGATAATTTTTTTAATGGTGTAATCAACTGAATTTATTCGAGAATATCGTTTCCTGATGGGAAACATTATGATACGTGAGTGCATATTGTTTTGGATGCTACCCCGTTCGATTCCTGACCTGATTCCTGACCTGATGCCTGACCTGGTGCCTATGCTGATGCCTGCTGCTAACCTGATCTGCGACCATGTGGCCAAAGTTATGGGATTTTTCATAAAAAAAATATATGTGAACATTTGTTCCTAATTCATTATACGGTTTTTTGGCATTATGGTATTTTCTGGAGTAACTGTGATTGCCTTGCTGGCGATGATCTCCTTGGAGTCATGAATGCTGATCTCTCTCGGACATTTCTTTCATGTCATCATCAGGCTGCTGCTCTTTACCATTTCGTCCTGAATACTCTGGGGGCTCGTCCTGGTACCAGTGTGGTTGATTGCCACTAGACTACCATGCTTTACCACCTCTCTACGCATCACTAGAATCGCCGTTTCATTCGACTACCTACCCTTATCGTTCCATGGACTACTGGATGTTCATTGGATGACAGGCCAGTTCAAAATCATTTGATTTATTCCATTTCTCTTTCCTATATTGAATTTCACTATCTTTAACAACCTGAAATAATTGAAGTACTTGAGAAAATATTTAGATGTTGTCCAAGCCCTATTGACCAACCAAAATTGATCAAATTCAACACATACCTATATCCCCAAAAAATTCATGAATTTTCCCAGGGTATCCTTTTATTGCAACATATTCATAACATAACTATATGAATAATACCATTACTCAAGTGGGCTCTTGAAGATTTTCAAACCAAAATATTTCAATCGCATGTCGATTTTTTAATATTTCAATTACAAATTTACATACATACTGTGTATCATATGAAAATATAGGTACTTTCTATGTGTTGTATTAATTAAAATTCCTTGTTAAAAGCATTTTCTTTTATTACACTGATGTGGCTTCTCTCAACTTTTCAGGTATCTGAATTTTCTCCAAAGCAAACATCTAGCATGAAAGAATCAGTGGGGTCCAAAGTTTGAATTATGAATAATAACATGTAATATATTTTTTTATCAACTTCAAATTAGATAATTCATATTTCAGTATCACAACATAATTTCTTTAATTAGCTAGCACACAACTCACAACCCATATGCCGCCGATGTAAAGCTGGGAAACAGCCTTTTTTCTTCTTTATGAAAAAAGTACGTTTCAGTTTTTCTTTCATTTTTGAATAGATAATGAAATCAATTTCAACATGCATACAGCCGAAATTAAGAAAAATGTAATAGTCAGAACAAAACAGTTCAAAGGTCTCACATTCAAAGGCAAAGGAAGAAACTTGAACACAAAATGCCGGATACATCAAAAGACCATCTTTGCAAAATCTCGGAATAGCTGAAACAAGTGCAATCCGATCAATCACCAAAATTCGACATCCTAATAACCCACTACACAACCTTCCTAACCTGCCACTGTACCAGATAAAATCCATACAACCTATAAACGACAGGCTACAGCTTCTGACAAGTAAATTCAATAGGAAACAACGAAATAAAGACATCATTTCTACAATGTGCCTTCTAAGAAATCCATTCGTCAGAAACCCACCCAGGCATCGAGTTCATACGCTATGGAAACAATTATCTACATAATCTTTTTTTCCGAAATTTCATAGGATTATAAATATTTTTACAAAATAATTCACTTACTATATATAACAATATTATGTGAACGATTGGGCTGAAGGACCTAGGTCAATTGCCTTTATAATCTATCAGTTCAATAAATATAATTTATTATTATTATTATTATTATTACGGTGAAGTATATCGAATCTGGCATGTACCGACTCAAAAAATATCACTCTTGAAGCAAAAAAATATAACAGAATTGTTTGGTAGCCATTTTTGTCTCAGTCCGCGATTAAATTATGATTTTGTGGAAAATTGCAGACTGCCCCCCGACTTTGGCGGCCGTGAAGCGAAAACTATCAGTCGGATCCCAAAAATGCAAATACCTAAGTTAATCACAATTTTGTTCTCTACATCTCTTATTTGATCATGTTTTCAATAGCACCTACCCCAACGGTAATACTTCCCACCAGGCGCCGCGAGGCAGAGTTTTCATCTCCTCACCCTCGAGTGGCAACTCCTCGAGGTCGCAAACTTAGGTAGACTATCAGGGAATCTATCTCTACCATCCCACAAAATTTCATCTCTTTCCGACCTTTTGCAAATATAAATCTCTCATCGCTTGTCCTACGAAGGCATTATTGGCAATTATTTATAGAATATTATTTGTTCCCTTATTTAGGTAACCCAATCTGAACTTGATTCTGATATGGTCAAAACTATTCTCTCGGAATACAAAATCCATAATGCAGATGTGACTCTCAAATATGATGCTACCAGTGACGATCTGATCGATGTTATAGAAGGAAATAGAATTTATGTACCTTGCATTTACATCCTCAATAAGATTGGTAATGGAAAAAACAATAATATGCATGACCTCATGAAATAAATGCATGTTTATTCTGCAGATCAAATTAGTATTGAAGAATTGGACGTTATATACAAGATACCACATTGTGTGCCTATATCTGCTCACCATAGGTGGAATTTTGACGATTTATTGGAAAAAATGTGGGAATACCTGAAACTGGTGAGAATGTAAGAATCATTCATGTGAATAAATTTGTTACTTAGTGCTATCATCATTGTCAAACTTCCAGTAATAACATCCTGTAATCAGTGTACCGAAGTTCCAGTAATAATTGTCTGTACTCTTTTTTATTTCATCTTCTAGTTACACCAAACCTAAGGGACAATTACCGGACTATAACTCTCCCATTGTCTTACATTCCGAACATATTTCGGTTGAAGACTTTTGTAACAAACTTCATCGAAGCATTGCTAAAGAATTCAAATAGTAAGTATGCCCTCTTCTCACTCTTTTCACACTTTTCATAAGGAAAATTGAATTATTCTTAAATTATTCGTTCAACGAGTTGGCTGGCATGTGAAATTCATAATTACAGAAAGATTGGCTTCACTAATGTATTTTTCGGATACATTCGGGGTGACTCGAACAATGGAACTAATAATTAGAAACAGTTAGAGATATTTTTTCAGCATTCCATAGAATATATATACATACATATCTACACGGTTATTTTGGATCCCTTGAAAACGTTGTTGAGTCCGGCTTCGGGTTCAACCACGAATCGCCCTGTATCTCTTCACTGAGTGGTCAGAATCGAATGAAAAGCATTTTCCCGTTTTTTTGATGGGGCTTCACAATATACCATTTATATAACCGACATACATGTATTTGTGAAACCGTTGTGGAGCCCACACGTGATTGAATCGTTTTTGAGCCCTAAATTTGACAACGTCGCAATTGTTAGAATTGAGGATACACAATTCGTCCTGGGAGCTCTGCAGTCTGCATGATGATGATATATTATGAAATCAGAACATGATACTAGTACGGTCAATTAATAGTAACCTTACTAGCACGCAAGAATTTCAAGAAAAGTGTCTTGTTCATTCGGTTCATCCCTATTTCGTTTTGATATTTAACAGAACGATCAAAAATATTGGGCATAAAATCAATCTCTTTCATGGTTGCAGAAAAAATGTTGTTTGTTGATGAATTTGATATTAGGTGATACCTGAGTGGTTAAAATACTGAAGTGTCTGTAATCTTTCATCACCTTATATCTCAGAATTCTTTCCAATTAGCTTCTTCCCTTACGTTAAAATGAAAGTGTTCCCAAGGACTTATGACCTCCAAAAGTTGAGAGAAGAATCCAACACCTACCTCCTCTCCCTATCTTTTCTAGTTACGCAGGATGTTCCACGAACATAATATAAATTTCTATTCGTGCGCGTCAAGGCATAAAAAAGAAATTGAATGCATATCAGAAAATAATATAGGAAGAAGCGTCAGCCAAATATTCTAGGTCAAGTCGAATCATCAACCATGCAACCCACTAATGACGCAACTCATTAAAGATCCCCCTCATCAACGACCCAACTCATCAACGTGTCTGATCATCAACGACCAAACCAATCAACAACCCAACTCACCAATGACGCAACTCATCAACGATCCACCTCATCAACGATTCACCTCATCAACGACACAACTCATCAACGAGTCTTATCATAAATGAACGAACTAATCAACGATCCAACTGATCAAATATTCGATTTATCATCGACCCAACTCTTCAACAATCACCACATACACGACTCAACTCATCAACAGTCCACTCATGAACGATCAACGACTCAACTTATCAACAAATCACCTCATCAACAACCTAACTTATCAACTCATCAACGGTCAACTCATCAATGACCCAATACTAATCAACGGCCAAACTCATCAACAACATACTCATCAGCGAGTCAAATCATCGAAGACGCAACTCATCAAAGATCGACCTCATTTACAACTCAATTCATCAACGAGTCTAATCATCAACGACCAAACTGATCAAAGATCCAATTCATCAATGACTCGACCCATCAACGAATATCACATCAACGATCCAACTCATCAACGACCCACATCAATGATCATCACATCAACGAATCGAATCATCAACGTAAACTCATCAATGATCCAACTCATTAACGTTTCACCTCTTCAAAGTTTCATATCACAACTACCCTACTTATCAACCTACCTTACTCATCAAGGGACCTACTCATCAACGAGTCAACTTATCAACAACTCATTTTACTAGTAAACTACCTTATCAACAACCAAACTCATCAACGAGCCAATATATCAACGACTCACCTAATCAACGATCCCCTCATCTCATCAACTAATTAAATCATCGACGACTCAACTAATCAACGACGTAACTCATCAATGACCAAACTCATCAACAATCCACCTCATCAACGACTTCACCCATCAACCGACCCAACTCACCACCTGACCAAACTCATCAGAGAACCAAGCCACCAAACACCCAACTCATCAACGAGTCGAATTATCAACGACCCAATTTATCAACAACCAACGGTTAACCCACCTACGATCAACCAATCAACGATACAACTCAACAAATCATCAACTACTCGAAGCATAAACAACGCATTCCATCAACAATGCAATTCATCAAATACCCAACCAATCAAGGCTATAACTCATCAACGATCCGATTAATCAACGACTCGACGATCATTACATCATCGACTGAACTCATCAACGGTCAACTCATCAACGACACAATTCATCAACGATCCAGCTTATAAACGACCTCACACATCAACAGATCAACTCCTGAACACCCAACAAATCAACGAGACGAATCATCAGCTACCCAAATGATCGCAATGCTCCTGATTAACTCAACTCATCAACGGTAAACTCAACAGAGGAATAACTCATCAACCATTTAAATCATCAACGGCCTAAATTATCAATGACCCATTTCATTAACGTTCAATCAACGATCCAACTTATCAACGAGTCTCAGCATCAACGATTCAACTACGATTCGATTCATCAACGACCCGATTCATCAACGATCCAACTCATCAACGGTCAACTCATCAACGACCCAACTCATCAACGGTCCAATCCATCAACGTTTCAATTCATCAATGGTCAACTGGTTAACTCGTAAACGAGTCGAAGCATCAACGACCTAACTCATCAATGACTCATTTCATCAACGGTCAATTCATCAACGACTCAACTCATGTAAATCTTTCTAATTAACGACACAACTCATGAACGACCCAACTCATCACCGATTCACCTCATCATCAGGATTATTTTTTTACTTTCCATTTTCATATTTTTTCCTTACAATGATTATTAATTTATTACCAACCACTGAATATTGAGACAATATCGAAATGAAAGAAAACTGTATCTTTGGATTGTTGGATTTGATGTAATGGTTAAATGGTTATTAAAAGAGTATAACTTTGAACTTTATTCAGTTGATGGCGTTGATGAAATGCTTGAGATGGTTAGTTGTGTCAATGAGTGTAGTTTGGTAGGTATCGACTTACTTGCTAATAATAATACTTGAAGTCTTCTTCACGACATTTTAATATAATCAAACAGATCAAATTACTTGGTTCGTGTTTCGGACATATATATTTCCTTCCTCAGCCTTATCAATTATTACTACATATCCTGGAAGAAACTGACACATGTCTTTGTTCTCTTCTTTCTGGTCAGATGACTTCCGTCGAGTACCTAACAATATGGACAGGTACACGTTGTCTCCGTTCTCTCACTTGAAAGTATCACTGATGTGCATCTTGTGGTGGACTTTTCTTTTGTATTCCCGGCTTTCTTTCCTTGGATTAAAATGAAACCTATCGTTGTTTCACTCCATTAGGATAAGATGTAACTCAACTTTTTTCACTCCCACGTAAGCATAATTTCCACTATCCCAAAATATTTTTTACCATTCACTTTCTTTCAGGATATGTAGTAATAATAAATATGGCTGATGATGAACATATATATGCCCGAAACATATACCAAGTTATTTGATCTGTTGGATTATATTAAAATGTCGTGGAGATGACTTCGAGTATTATTAGTAGTTACTACTTCACAACACTGGTGTTCTATTCCATACTTCTTCACTTGACTACAAAATTGAGGAAACTATATCCGGAAGTAATGCTAGCTTAATAGTGTACAATGGGCGTGTACACCTTAGTAGAAATTTCAACTCAAACCATGTTTATAATGATCCTTTTATACATAAATAATGATTAACGACATAATTCGATCGAAAAATCAACTGGAATGTTTTATTTTTGAACATGAATAATAGTGCCTTCTGAAAACGGTCCCTCTTATGACGTAGAAACCTCATCTCGCCTTGAACCAATGAGCGTGACCCATGTGTTACACTGTTATCACTGTTGCCATATCATCCAAACAAAATATCCGAGAGATCGAAATCGATATTGGAATATCTTTTGATATCCACTACCACTACTGCAGAAGAATATATTCAAGTTGTCGACTGTAGGTTGAATCATTGGAATATAAACAATCTTTTGACAACGTAATGTCTCAATCTCAAACCATTTGCACCACTACAATTTCACAATAATCCAATACATTTGATAAACGCAGCAACATTGCTTTGTTGACTCGTTTTACATGGAGCGACATTTGCATCGAGTCTCGAATTCTGATTCTGAAGTTATTTATTTCGTTTGAAATGAGAAGAGAAAACACGAAATGAAATTAACCTCCAAATCTTGCTTTATATTATATTGATATATTGAATATAAACATGAACGTTGAACCAAGATTTGTGAAAGGCCTTCAGATAATCTCCCAAAAATTGATTTGGAAATGGTTAATGATTTTTATGCACTAGCGGACCGTAAAGTGCACGTTACCGCCCGGTTTAGCGGGCGTAAAGTTGCACTTTACTGCCAGCGGGCTCATTATGGCCCACGGGCCGTAAAGTGCACTTTACCGCCCGCTGTTCTCAGTTTACTGATATCCACATATCAATTCATGAAAAACCTATGATCATTCTCCTAGATTCTAATATATCCAGCGGTATATCATAAAATTCTTCTTTATTCGATCCATAGTCTCGCTATTATTATTATCACTAATTTTTACTTTTCAGTCAAAGAATGACAATTCAGCTCGTTGATTGGATGTATGGCTATCACTGGTATAGACAACAACCATCAGTTTGTTGACAACGTCAAAATTAGGTATATATACTGGGTATGCATATTGATGTAAAATTCTAAAGAATGAATCTCTTCTAGAGATCAAAGAGTTTTACTATCACGGTAGCTGCAATATTCGTACGATAATTTGTATATCTAAATTATCCATGAACATTCCGCTTCTCTTAATTACTGAATGTATATACGGTACAAATTAAATTCGGAGGAATATTAGTTTATCGGAATCTATAGTCATTACTACTATATTACTCAAGCTCGAAAATAAACCACAAGTGCATAAAATCTTGTATGTATCACGTGCGTGAAATGCGTTTATGGCCTTCAGCGTGTAATGGCCCTCGGCTATCGCCATCGGGCCATTATTCACGCCACAGGCCATAAACGCCTACTTAACGCCCTTGATACATAAATAACTATTATGTCCCTAACATACAGTTTCTCAGTGCTGAAGTGAGGAATAGAAAATCTGAAAGGTTTGTATTCATTCAATTTTCATTGCTTGTACCTATTATATAGTTGTATTGGAAAATTGTTCACCTGAAAGGATATTCAACATCAGAATATCCATCATATGGAGAATCCTCATTAAATCAGTCACTGATTGATATGTTTACCTATGCAACAATATGATTAATTGGCATGAAACAATGTATGGTTATTCCCTAGACTAGATACTACTTGCATCTCCCTTTGAATGTTCTTTTAAGAGATGGATCATTCATTTTTCAAGCAATTTCCCAATGAATTTCTGCAAAGCAAAACAACTACAATATTGTGTTTACCCAGTGAGGGGGCCAGATTTGTTCCCAAAATTCCCAGCTAAATGATGTTTTTATAATTGCAATTAGGCACAAAACATTTCTTAATCATACTTTTGTCGAAATACCTATTTCAATTTAATATTCGAAAGTTTCGCGATTTGCAAAAATTTAATATAGGTTAGAATTGATCTCGGAATTGATCCTCTTCTTGTTCTTATTATCTTTGTCCCAAAAATCAACTTGCAGATTCACCAATCTTGGTGCTTTGTCAGAAATCATGTATCATTCATCTCTGTCTGGAATAGTCTTGTTTCAGTATTAGGGTTTTGACGTCACATCATCGCCTCGTTTTTGGAGGTCCGAAAAATCGGGGATTCCAATAATTTTTTATAAAACACAGGGAGCTCACAGCAAGAAACGGTTTGCGGTGGTGAGCTAGTTTGGGTGAGTTCTATCGAATTATGAATTAAAAAATTTTTGTGATATAAGCCCATTACCTCTTTGCATTCTTGCAATCCATGTTTTATCATAATTTCATATCTGAGGTTCATTTGATTACGGTTTATATAATGCAGATATATGTATCAATATCACCCAAACATGGCAAAACTGTCGGGACACACTAGAACCGGTTCTTATAAATTCGTATGTTTGGCTCCACTACGTAGCGGATCTATAATTGGCTCAACAACTTGCGAAAAACACATAAAAATCTTCGAATGTAAGAAATCCCTTCCCCTCTAAGTGTCCCACGAAAGACAGAGATAAGATAATATGATTGTCCTGAGATATACTCTCCTAACTACACAGGAAAGAGAGAGATCAACAGCACCCCGTCAATATGACGGGCTCAACAATATACCGTTTACACATTATCTATCTATATATATATATATATATATATATATATATATATATATATATATATATAAAAGAAGATGAAGAAAGATATTGCGTATGAACACGGAGCCAGAGTATGAAGTAAATGATTGTAGGTTTAATCCGTTCCGTGAGTGGAATGTCAATTGGTGCAAGACAGTCTGTTTCAGCTCGCCAAGCATCATCAGTTGCACTAGGCCAATCGACAATCCACTCACGGACCGGTCACTATTTGAAGACCTACATGTAGTCTTCAACAGTGCATAATACGGATGTTTGGTACAGTGCCACCTACTAGCACTAGACAGATGTCGACTGGCCTAGTGCAACTGATGATGCTTGGCGAGCTGAAACAGACTGTCTTGCACCAATTGACATTCCACTCACGGAACGGATTAAACCTACAATCATTCACTTCATACTCTGGCTCTGTGTTCATACACAATATCTTTCTTCTTCTTCTTCTTTACTCTGTCTGTGGTCCATACCACACTATCGAGGTGCAGTCGGGGGACGTAGGTGTAGTAACAGAGATATCTGTACTCCTGCGTCGATGCCCGAATAGCACGTTTCTGTCTAGTGCTAATAGGTGGCACTGTACCAAACATCCGTATTATGCACTGTTGAAGACTACATGTTGGTCTTCCAATAGTGACCGGTCCGTGAGTGGATTGTCGATTGGCGTAGTGCAACTGATGATGCTTGGCGAGCTGAAACAGACTTTCTTGCACCAATTGACATTCCACTCACGGAACGGATTGAACCTACAATCTATTACTTCATACTCTGGCTCTGTGTTCATACACACTATCTTTATTCTTCTTTACTCTGTCTGTGGTCCATACCACACTATCGAGGTGCACTCGGGGCACGTAGGTGTAGTAACAGAGATATCTGTACTCCTACGTCGCTGCCCGAAAAGCACGTTTCTGTCTAGTGCTAGTAGGTGGCACTGTACCAAACATCCGTATTCCGCACTGTTGAAGACTACCTGTTGGTCTTCAAATAGTGACCGGTCCGTGAGTGGATTGTCGATTGGCCTAGTGCAACTGATGATGCTTGGCGAGCTGAAACAGACTGTCTTGCACCAATTGACATTCCACTCACGGAACGGATTAAACCTACAATCTATTACTTCATACTCTGGCTCTGTGTTCATACACACTATCTTTCTTCTTCTTTACTCTGTCTGTGGTCCATACCACACTATCGAGGTGCACTCGGGGCACGTAGGTGTAGTAACAGAGATATCTGTACTCCTACGTCGCTGCCCGAAAAGCACGTTTCTGTCTAGTGCTAGTAGGTGGCACTGTACCAAACATCCGTATTCCGCACTGTTGAAGACTACCTGTTGGTCTTCAAATAGTGACCGGTCCGTGAGTGGATTGTCGATTGGCCTAGTGCAACTGATGATGCTTGGCGAGCTGAAACAGACTGTCTTGCACCAATTGACATTCCACTCACGGAACGGATTAAACCTACAATCTATTACTTCATACTCTGGCTCTGTGTTCATACACACTATCTTTCTTCTTCTTTACTCTGTCTGTGGTCCATACCACACTATCGAGGTGCACTCGGGGCACGTAGGTGTAGTAACAGAGATATCTGTACTCCTACGTCGCTGCCCGAAAAGCACGTTTCTGTCTAGTGCTAGTAGGTGGCACTGTACCAAACATCCGTATTCCGCACTGTTGAAGACTACCTGTTGGTCTTCAAATAGTGACCGGTCCGTGAGTGGATTGTCGATTGGCCTAGTGCAACTGATGATGCTTGGCGAGCTGAAACAGACTGTCTTGCACCAATTGACATTCCACTCACGGAACGGATTAAACCTACAATCTATTACTTCATACTCTGGCTCTGTGTTCATACACACTATCTTTCTTCTTCTTTACTCTGTCTGTGGTCCATACCACACTATCGAGGTGCACTCGGGGCACGTAGGTGTAGTAACAGAGATATCTGTACTCCTACGTCGCTGCCCGAAAAGCACGTTTCTGTCTAGTGCTAGTAGGTGGCACTGTACCAAACATCCGTATTCCGCACTGTTGAAGACTACCTGTTGGTCTTCAAATAGTGACCGGTCCGTGAGTGGATTGTCGATTGGCCTAGTGCAACTGATGATGCTTGGCGAGCTGAAACAGACTGTCTTGCACCAATTGACATTCCACTCACGGAACGGATTAAACCTATAATCTATTACTTCATACTCTGGCTCTGTGTTCATACACACTATCTTTCTTCTTCTTATATATATATTGTGTATCACTAGTCAGAGGTAGAACTAGGTTTATTGGGGAATGCAGCAAGTGAAAATAGTACTTTATAAATTTCGACTAAGCTTTCGGAATATTATATACAATGTATCATTAGGTAACATTGATTCTGCATAGGAATTTTACTTATTAGTTTGGTGAGGTTGTTTCACATGAATGTTAGTAATGATGAAAATGTATGAAACAATAATGACAGTTGATAAGACGAACAAAAAACAGGATCATACACAATTATGTGAATTAGTTAAATTGTGAAATGTAAAAATTGTGAAAATGCATAATTTGAGCGGCAAGTACTACTAATGTTACATCTGTAGCTGGAAGTTTTTCATCATATGAATTATCCCTTGTGGCAATTTCACTAAACCGGAAATGACAGTATTGCTGTGTCTGTCACTCCGACAATTACAAACTAATCTGCGTTTTGATTGGCATAGCTATCAATTTTTATTGATCACTATTTCTTCATTTTCACATTAAAAAGTGCAATTTGATGGATGATTTTGATCAAGCGTACTTAATACAACAACAAACAAGCTTATACTTTCATATTCCATCACCAATCACTTAGATTTTGCGAAATATTTTCTCGCACTGTTGCGGAAAAATGACACTTTCCAAACTGGATTGCGTGCCGGTATAGGGTGAATCACGCACGCTTGTGAAAAAAAATATGATTACACTTCTTCGGTCCTGAGTTGGCGTATTGTCGAAATATTTCTAACGGATTCACTCCGTCACAAAGTATGTCTGAAACTGTGAAAATTTGCCTTTCAACAATTTTTTAAGTCTGGGATGGTAATTACAAGCATGCCTTGATCAACGATACCTTTGGTCATTATTTTACTTAGTTCGTCTCTTCGACAAGCCTTAGCAATTTCATCAACTGAACAGCTCTGTAATAATATTAGCAATGAATAAATACATCAGCAGGATACATTGATAGATATTCACGTAATCAGTTAGGAAACTTGTGTAACGATGAAACGAGCGAAGGAAGATCTCGCAAAATCACAGAGTTTCATAAAAATGCGTTTCTCTCATATTTTTTCGAATATTGGCGAAAAAAGATAGTAGAAGATTTCAGCCATTTCCAAATCTCCCCCTAAAGTCAGAGGAGGGCGACCTCGAGGGAGTTACCTTGAGGTGGCCTGAAGATGGGCCTTAGAGGATTGACCTTGGTGGCTACCTTGGGAGAAGTGACCTTGGGGGTGACCTTGGGGGTGACCTTGGGGGTGACCTTGGGTGGGAGGTATATGAATATTGGCTCTCGAAGAATTGTGATGTCACTGCGATGGTGGGTAGAGAGAGGGAAAATTAGGTGGGAGGTTAGTAAATAAAACCACGGATGGTTACATTCACTCCTCAATCTGTTAGCAGAGTTATTTTGTTCGAACCAGCCCGTTGCCACCCCAAAACAACTCACGAGTAAGTACTAATATATTGTACTATGATCATTGATTTTGATACCATCCATACCGTTCTTTCACTACCTCTACAATGTGAATTTATTGTTTCAAGTATATCTACTTCAATGAATTTGGACACGGCCTTCATCGAAGAAGTAGGGGCAAGGTGTGGGGAGTATTCCTGACTTGGGTGAGTTTTTATATCACTTTTGCTATAACTTTTTCTATATATCCTTCAAGACATGTTCCAGGTAGATAAGCGATCTTCCTATGGACCCAGAACTGATGACCGACTTGCAAAGAAGATGGCTCAGTGGGAGGATCGGTGAATATTTGAATGGAGAAGAAGCCTGAGTCTTCACGCCTCAAGTACTCTGTGTTTCATAAATTGGTGCTTCGCGGTTGCCATCACCACCACGACAGTGGCGCCAGCGGCAGCGTGAGTAGAATACCCTCTGAAGGGTTCAAATTGGCGTCTTCACCGCTGGCCAAAGCTAACGCCAGCTAGCCCCATGACAGGCTGCCAAGATAGTAGTGAAAGTGGCAATAGTGATAATGACTTCATGCTCCTAGACAGGGTAAGAAGTTCTTGAAAGGAAACATCATCATCATCATTCTCACCATCAATGTCATCGGCCAAGACTAGACAAAATTATCGAGAAACTTCTATGAAGCACAAGGAGAAGGGAGAGCTGGATCTTCAACTATCCTTCATAAGTTTCTCGATAATGAGGGCAAAGTAAATCCCTATCAGGGCGGTGAGGTATCAAAGTGGTATAAATCCTACAAGATGCAGCAACCGCAACCTACAAGAGTAGTGAATGTGATTCGAGTAGATGTGGTGCACCCACCAACTGCTCAACGATGAAGTATTGTCGCTATTGATGTAGATGCGCCACCCCCACAAGAGTAGCATCCAACCGACGGAAATTGTGTTGTTGTTGATTTTGTTGACGGTGATAATGAATATAATACTCCCGTTCACACTAGCATGTCACCTCCCCTAAAGGCTCCATTTGGCCTTATAAGGCGATACGATGCTAAACTGAGTAAATTTTATGCGAACGTGAATGAGCTAATCGCACGAAGTGAAACAAAAATTGAGTCCATCTCTTTAGATAGAGATGGATTGCTTTCACGCCTGGCGGAAATGGATCCACAGCTAGCAGCTGGAAAAGAATTCGTCAGGACTGCGATAGTATTCGCGATAATGGTAAACATTGCGTTGCATATAGGAAGCGGAATGGGATAGTTGAATATAATGATAGCTATGGTGATTCTCCGCCACCTGAGGAGTTGATAAAATATTTAGGGAAAGATCCGAAGTCAGTTGAAGCCACCAAAATTAAATATAACCATGTGCGCCAGCAGGATTGCAACACAGTCTGTGTGGTCACCTGTGCTTGAAATTTCTCTCAGATAACAGCGGCGGCAATGAAAAAAAAAATGTAAAACATGGATATAGAGAAAGTATTAAGCGGATGGGGCATGCATTATTGACATTTTCAAGATTACGCTCCTTACTGAAAATGAGTAAGAAACAGTCGGCTGAGATGCCGAAACAAGTACTCATCGGTTGTGCGTGAAATAACTAGTGTGGGATAAATTACCGGAAAAATTACGAAGTAATCTGGATATAGCTGAATACCGATTTTGTGAAGAATATTATGATGGAGAGGAGAAGAAGGGTGGCCAACTTGCCAACATCGATGTGAATGACCAGCGCCAAGAAACATATTTTGTTTTCGTCAGGTGAAAGATGTGAATGTGGCAACTCATAATACATTTTATATTAATTTTTCACCTGTTATAAAGGTGTCAGAAAGCATAGACAAGAGTCGGGAATCAACTGGTTTATTCACTTCTTCAATCACGTCGAAACCAACGTTGGTGTTTTTATACACATACAAGTTTTTATAGATTCTACATTATTTGAAGAGGTACAGGTGACTTCATATACATGATATATTGATACTGTACAATGCCATTTATAATAATGAGGACCCATAACATCTTCCTTTTTTTTTTCTTCGAATTACCTATTTCCTATATCTCAATTATACATTAATCTATCAGGTATTTCATTTGTTCTGCCAAACATCGTGCTTTCTGGTAGATTATACACAGTTTCATCAAGAAATGTATTTTCCAAATCCTCCTCTTCCTGTCCCGCCGAATTATATGAAGTACCTATCTATCCCACTATCACTGAGTTCAACAATTTCATCATCACTGAAGTTTGGTAACAGTTCGATAAACCTACGATTTCTTTTTCAGAGAACCATCTTCTTTTTCTAAGACATTTGAACGATCACTAGGTCTATCTTCAATTTACCAAACTGCCACTTTGATTTTAGTCTATCTTGAAATCTTACATTCGAATTCATTGCCATTGGTTTCAAATTTTTGATGCTTTTATTATAGTGATGTTTTTGTTTATTTTGACTAGATGTCAAATTTTCATTGAATTTATTGGAGTATATCTGTTTCGGTTTCAAATAATTTTCAGTAACAGGTAACATATCTCACGAATTTCGTGACATGAGGAGTTGTGTTGGTGAAAATCCACTTCCTGAAGGACTATTTCGATACATAAGCAAAACTTAATCTAAATCTTTTCCATCTTGTATAGCTTTGGTAAGCATTTTTTCAATGTTTGGTTCTGGCGTTCTACCATTCCATTTGACTGGGGGTAGTTAGGACTGGAAGTCACATGTTCAGATCCATAATTATTTGAAGATTTTGCAAATTCTTAACACCGAAACTGCGGACCATTATCTGAAATCAATATGGCTGTAATTCCAAAATGACTAAAAATGGTACATGGTTTTTCCTAAATATAAAATATCACACCCTATTTTATGCCATGGTATCTTTGGTATCTCGTGAGAGAGCAAAGATTGCTTTTGTTGTGTCACCCTGTGACAGACATATTCTACAATTTAGTATGGTCTCTTCAATTTGCTTACACATGCCAGGCCAATACATACATTCCTGTATTCCGAAATGCCCAAAATGAATGTTATCAACTATGTCGCGTCTAAGTGTCTTAGGTATAATTAATTATTTACCTTTGAAAAGTAAGCCCTTGCTTACTATTATTTCACTTTTGAACTTGAAATAATGTCTAATTTCTGAAGGAACCTAATTTGAATTTTTAGGCCATCCTTTTTGAACAAAATGTTTCAATAATCTGATCTCAGAATCTTCAGAAGATGCTTTGACAATTTCTTTGAATTTATTATCGGTCATTCTGAAATTTATATCAATTACACAAATCTCCAAATCATTTTCGAAATTGGAACTTTCATGAGTATTTTTTAAATACGCTCTGGACAGTGCATCTGCAATGAATAAATCTTTCCCGGACTTGAAAACTAATTCTAAGTCATATTTTTGTAGTTGAATCATCATTCGATGTAATCTGGAAGGACAGACTGTGAGTTGTTTTTTAAAAACACCAAGTAGAGGTTTATGGTCAGTTTCAATTACAAAGCGTCGACCAAAAACAAACTCATAGAAACATTCACAACCGAAAAGAATAGCGTAAAGTTCCTCTTCAATTTGTGACCAACGTTTTTGTGTCTCTGTAGGAGCTTTGGAAACATAAGCACAAGGCAAATTATTTTGGAGTAGGCACCCACCTACACCATCTTTCGATGCATCAACAGAAATAACCACTGGCTTATCTACGTCATAATATTGTAAGACAGGCGCTTTTATCAATTTATTCTTCAAATCATTGATTGATTGTATATGTCTATCAGTCCACTCAAAAATCACATCTTTCTCGAGTAATTCTCTCAGTGGAGAATTCACATTTGATAGATTAGGAATGAAACGACCGACATATGTAATCATATCTTTGTAAATCATTTTTATTTTCTGGAACCGGCATTTCTATTATGGTAATAATTTTATTTTCATCTGGAAAATAACCATTTTTTGTTATCTTATGCCCGAAAAATGTTATTTCAGAAGAGCCGAACTTGCATTTTTCTTTATTAAAAGTTACATTATTTTGTTTTGCAAGTTCAAAAACTTTTGTCGTACCTGTACGACAAAACTTATCGTTTGTAGACGACATCGGCTGAGGTGTCTTTGGATGCATTTTTTTGTCGTTACGTGAAGAAAACATAGAAATAAGTGGCAGACAGAGTGGTGAATGTGGAAAGATAATTTGATTGCTGATTATTGAGAAATGAATAACCGGGCATTAGTAGAGCTAGTTCGAGAAGAGATAGCACGCAGGTAATAAAATCTGCAATATTTTTGGTGTTGGCATGCATTGTTAGGTAGGTACCTACATATGGTTCAGGTACCTATACATTGTAACAGGATGAACCATTGTAATATCAATAACATCTCAGACAACAACATAGACAGCGACTACTGAGGGATACCAGTAACCCATTTGAGTTACCAGATGTGCTATTTCGCCAGATGTATAGACTTAACAAAGAAGCAGCACAAGATTTATTTAATGAAATTTTAGAATTTATGTTGCCAGCACATAGAACAACAAGAACACCCCCTATTATAAGAGTGAGATTAGAATGATGAGTAATTTTTCTTATAACTATATCTACATTTTTTTTTTCATAGTTTTTCAATGCTTTACATTTCATGGCACATGGAAGTTATCAAAAGCCTGTAGGTTCAGACAGACTCAACAGTTCATCTCAACCTAATGTGAGTCGATCAGTTCATGAGGTTATTGATATTATTGTCAATAATCTTGTGCAAAGATATGTGAAGTTCCCTCAGACAGCTGATGAAATTTTCAACACAAAAAATGGGTAAAGTAGTCTATGTATTCTTCATATTCCACCATTCACATAATCATTACTGTAGATTCTATATTAAACACCAGATACCAGGGATCATCGGATGTATAGACTGCACCCACATAAAAATTGTTCCTCCTAATTTCCAGAACCTTGGTTATCCTCCTAATGTTTTTATGAACAGGAAGGGATTTTACAGCATTAATTGTCAGATTGTAAGTTCCATTTTTCCTAATGAAACAACATTAACAACATAAAGTACTTATGGACTATTCATTTTTTCAGATATGTGATGTTGATACAAAAATATTGAGTGTCAATGCGCGTTATCCAGGAAGTGTTCATGATGCAGCTATATGGAGGATGAATAATGTAATAATTAATTTACATGAAAAATTCGTCAATGGAGACCACTCAACATATTTAATTGGTAAGTGCTGAAACTATATAATTATTCCACTGTTATTTAAATGCAATTTTTTTTTATGAATTATCTTCAAAAAATCCATTATCATGAATAGAACTATTTTATATGTATATTATCATGTGTCTACACATGTATTTCACTTTGAATTAACATAATTTCTAATCACACTTTTTATTCAGGGGATTCAGGTTATCCTCTACTACCTTATCTTTTAACACCTATTGTTGGTGCACCAAATGAAACACCAGAATCCCGATACACCAGGAAACATAAGGCAATTCGAAGTTGCATTGAGAGAGTCAATGGCATTCTGAAAGGGCTTTGGAGATGTCTACATTCAGATCGAGTGTTGCATTATAGCCCACAAATGGCAGCAAAAATTGTATATGCATGTTGTGTATTGCATAACATCATGAGAATGAGGAATATTCCTGGTATGTTTTCACTTGAACCAAGTTCAGCAGAAAATACTGACATTTCAGTGATTTGCATCTTCGATATTCTGAATAAATTTTGAATTGTTTCCTGTGTTTTAGTGGATAATGACAACTTAATAATAGAAGAAAATCCTCCAGATCCAGACAATGTGGAAGAACGGGATGTTATTTATGATGCACAATTACTCAATTGGGGAAATATCATCAGGAATCGAATTGTGATGGCACATTTTCCTGTTGTCTAGGGTTTGAAGAATTCCATTGATATGTATTCACATGTATTTTATTGAATGATCAATACCTATACAATGAAGACATCTATAGTTTTTTTTTTCAGTAACCTTAATTATTGTATATACATAAATGAATTCAACAAAAAACAACTCAACAAAAAACAACTCAACAAAATAAACATCAGTCAGATAAGAACATATATCATGACAAAAAAAACTACATTCTTAATAAAATATACAGGCTGATTTTAAAATAAGTGCATATATTTTAAACACTAAGAAAGCTTGAGGTATACTACCGAATAGCACTATTAAAAATATTATTAGGATCAAAATAGATTTGGGGCAAAATACCCTTTTTCCGCCCAGATTTCTACTTCTGTCACAACTATCGTTTGCGATCCGCAGTCGACCGTGATGAACGAAGCGACGTTGCCACTCTATATGAAAATTAGGAGATATTAAATAAAATGTATAATCGAGAAAATGTACATGGGGAAGAAGTTAACCCTGGTCTTGAATTTCAGAAAGATAATACAAAAACTTCAAAATGGACTCACCCAAGATTTCTACACATAAGCTCGAATAGCGTATAACTTAACACCTCACGGTTGGAAGTTATTTTACTGAAAAATCCTTTAGACCCTTCCTTCCACCTCCTTGCATCGCTACAATTTCGTGGTCTTCCAGGAGTCTCATGGGCCCCGCACAATAACGACCCGACATAAGAACCATATCATTCAGCTCAATGTTTGAGAAATGCATCGTCACATTCCAAGCAAATTGTCAGAAACAAAACTACATTCAGTGAGTCTGATTTTTTCGTAATAGATTTTCTTGGAAAATGGTAACAGATTTGTATCAAAAGGTAATAGATCCTAAAAATCTGACATTTGACATTCTGAATGTCATTCTTGTAAAACCATATCGCACAAATTAGACAGTTTTGGCAGGAATGAGGCAGGTCACACAGAACTTATGACATAAATATAGAACATAGACCCATAGAGCAGAACATAATCATCCGCTGAACACAGAAATAGATTTTTTAGTAACAAAACATCATATTTTGGTGCTAACAGTAACAAAACATCATATTTTGGTGCTAACACCCAATAGTAATAGATTCATGACAAATCGTAATATTGTAACAATCTCCGTGGAATAGTAATAGATCTATTACAGAAGTAATGACAAGGACCACACTGTTTACATTTACTAGTATCACGTTTTGACATTTTCCAAAATAACATACATTCTCAGAACAACAAACTGTCAAGAAAGGATCTTTGTTTTGATTGTTCTTATGGAGCAAGAATTCAGATGACCATGAATTACTAATAGGCGACTTTTACGGACCAATCAGAAACAGCAAAGTAGTGCCTGCGTGGTTGCGATTCATCCTGATTGGGCACAGGTGATTGAGATTAATGTATTAGTGAGGAAGGATCATATCTTTAAATGAAACTACCATTTTCATTAAAAACTGATTTGGAAAAAACATCTATTAGTTTAATTCAATGAAATGATACTTCCTCACTATACACTAATCTCACAAATCCAATCAGCTGTGTCCAATCAGGATGAATCGCAACCACGCAGGCGCTACTTTGCTGTTTCTGATTGGTCCGTAGAAATCGCCTATTAGTAATTCATGGTCATCTGAATTCTTGCGTCCGAAACTGTCAGAAGCATGCGCAGTTTCACAGAACTGTATGATTTTTTTGGGTTCTGTGGACTTGTGCATGCTTCTGACGGTTTTGGATTGTTTATTTTCTGAACGCGAACAATCCTAGTTAGTACTGTCAAAGGTCACAGCAAAGAGGAAATCTATGGTCACAGGTACTACTGTTCTGAGAAATGATGTTGACAGATCATATGATAATAGTTTTGTTTGTGTGGTTGCTGGTTTGTAAAATAATTGTAAACGTGAAATAAAAAATAAAATAATTGGATGTTGTGTCTTGTGTCGTGATTTTCAATGTGAGATTGCCAGGAAGGATATGTCGTCGTCGAGTCGTTTTCGATGGTTTAAGTGCGAATATGAACCAACAAGAACACAGGACGATATTAGTCTGGAATGGACTCGATATTAGTATTTGTTTGCTCTCGGGAGTTTTGCTGTTCGAGCAGGTATGAGAAAATCTACTAGGTGAGTCGATTTTCAACTTTGTGTATGTTGTGTACCTATTTATTGTCTGCTAATTTTGTATCTACCCGCTGGGGCCTTATTTTCGAATTGAAGGAAGGGGGACGTTCTATCATTCCCCTCATGTTTCTCTCCGTCTCTCGTGATCCATGGAGATAATCACCCCACAGTTCTCTCAGTAAACTAAAAAATAAGGCTCCTGTACATATTACATTCACCTCTATTAGTTTCCATAACCTATTTCAATTCATATTCATTCTGTGACAAATTTTTATCAGGATATTCGTCTCTGAAACAATCTGGCATCACTGCCTTGTTTTGACTTTACTGAATGACGAATTGGGGATTTCCTGGGATTCCGCAGATTTCACTTGCTTCCAGTGGCGTACTCGAATTTCGAAGCATTTTATGTTCAATTTTCAAAATGAAATTTCTCGTTAATGTGAAGACTTAGGAAAAATCAAATATTTTAGTAATTTTTGTTAGACTCTCTCATATATATGTCTTGAATATATGCACTCATTTTAAAATCAGCCTGTATAAAAAAAGATTCTCTTTCATTTGGACTGAAGAATAATCAGAAACCATCAGATATTCATGTAAATCAAACAACTAGGTGCTAATTTTTACTCTGATTCTGATGAATCAAATATGAAATCATGAGTTGGGTATTTCAATTTCAGTTTCAATAATTCAATTTGCAATTGTTTACTCTGGATTTTTCTTTTTTGTTTCAGTTCATTTGCAATTTTATTTAATTCTTCCACCATTTTATTGTTATCATCTATGGACGACTGGTTTGCCAAATTTTCTAGGCAACCAAGTAGGCTTGTTTTTCTTTTTGGAGGCCTTATTTTCTTTTGTGATGTAGATGCCTGACTGGCCTCAACATCATTGTATTCCATTACAATGTCCTCTTCACAAATATTATCATCATCTTTGTTCAATTCCTGATGGACATCAGGTTGTATTGGACCATCTGGAAAGGAAGATAGTATAGTTGATATAGTATGCCATTGAACTATTTTACAAGTAAGACTTCTATCTCACAAAAAAGTTACATACCAATTCCTATTTCTGGGATATCCATTCCAGTAACTACTACCCGTCCAGTGAGATCTAACAGTTGTTCTTCGAGATCTGTCAGTGGTTTGGGAGGAATTCCTACATTTCCTGTCTGAGCTTGAACAAGCTTCAGCTTTCTTGCCTTTCCTCTTGCTTGACTTTTCCAGTCAGTAAACACCTGAAATAAATATACAATTGTATATGTTATTTATTGAAAGAAGTGCAAAAGAGCAGAAACCACAAGCATACCCGTTTCCACCCAGACACATCCTTGCAGGGTCCACCTAGAGCATTTAATTTGGCAGCTAATTGGTCCCATGTTCTTCTCAAGATGTCAGGATCTGATCCTTCGAATTTATTTTCGCGGAAAGGCTTATTTACTCTCAATTCATTCAAATATGCCTCAAATTGATTCCTGGTGGTCTTGATCCCACGCTGATGAGCCTTTATTGGTGTTGTCATTATGAATTCAAGTTCTAGAATGAATAAAATAATCATAATTTTCTATAGATCAATCAATATTCAATAGTCATTAATATACTTACATTAATACAATACAAAAAGAAAAAATTTCGTTTCTTGGAAGACGTTTACTACTTAACTGTGATGTTACTTTGTTTTACTGACTGACAAAAATAACCATTTTTTCAACTTCTAACAAGTTTCGCGCGTTTTTAGCCACAGAACATCAACATACTCTTACCAACATTCACCTAATCCATTTATTACCATGTCCCCAGATTTTTCTCTAGCGACATCGATACTGAATAAGTTTCTAGAAATTATCGTTCGAAATGTCGTTGGCCAATGTATCGTTATCGTAACGATATCGTATTCTAACGATAAGTTACTGAATAGACCCCTTACCCCATACTATTACATCATCAATGTACACCTTTTCCAAATTTTCAAGTTTCTCTGAAAAACGTACACACAAATATTTCAAATTGTTGACTTTCGTTGAAAAGAGCGACATTTCACGATCTATATTATCCTTATCATGGTTTGTATTCTTCTCTATTTCTTCGAGTATGTCGGAATAATCGAAATCATTTGGATTCTTCAAATCTGGATAATTTTCTATTATGAAACCGTTCCACCGTTCCACCAGAAGGTAACTTGAAATGTTGCAGTACATTGAGCAGTTGCTCTTTTTTGATATTTTGTATAAGTAGAACCATTTTCTTTCGGGGTCACCAGATGTTGGACTAATTCAAGTTTCAATTCTACTTTTTGATAATTGACAACAAATTGACATAACATAACTCACTATCTAAATACAGAAATACAGGGTGCCACAATCTAAAGAATATTCCTTTATGAGACATACGTGAAAGTCCACTACTGCTCATAGGACAAGACAATAAAATGCTAACTGTCCCAAGAAGAATATCCCAAGAACCTAAAGACCTACCTATTGCCACAAAAACAAATCTTGGATGGAATTTACATGGACGGGCAAATAGACAGCTATCTGAAGAACACTTCACCTTCCACATATGTAGCCAAGAGGTTTCGGACAATGAACTTCATCAAATAGTGAAAGATTCATTTACTCTTGATGCGTTTGAATTGAAACTTACCTAGCAAAATGATGATAGAAACCATTTGAGGGCACTGGAAATACTTGAAAAGACTGCAAAGCGCATTGACGGAAGATTTGAGGTAGGGCTCCTATGGAAAAGTGATGAAGCAGTATTACCAGAAAGTAGGTCAGTAGCATATCGACGTCTACTATGTATAGAGAGACAAATTAATGCAGAAGGATTAAGTTTTTGGGCGGAAATACTGCGAGAACATTCAGGCGTACCTTGAAAAGGGCTATACTCGAAAATTGTCCGAAGAAGAAGCATCAGTAGAAGGTCCAAAATGCTGGTATCTGCCTCATTTTGGAGTATTTAACCCCAATAAGCCGAATAAACTGCGGCTGGTTTTTGCTGGACCAGATTTACTACAATCTCTAGTAGGTGTTCTCCTGAAATTTCGTCAGAGGAAAGTAGCCTTTTGCGCTGACATAAGAGAGATGTTCCACCAAGTGAGAATCCGTTCTGTCGACCAAAGTTCCCAAAGATTCCTCTGGAGAAATGCCAAAACTGTGACATTTATTAAATGACAGTCATGACTTTTGGTGCCACATGCTCACCGACCTGTGCACAGTATGTTGAAAATATGAATGCCAGACAATCGACCACCAACATCAGTGTTTTGAATGTCATTACGAAAAAACATTATGTGGACGATTACCTCGACTCTACCAATACAGAAGATGAAGCACTGAAGCACTATTCGAGTCTAGATTCATTTGATTTTATTGCTAGACATATTATTTCATTTTATTTTATGTCATTTTATTTCTACATCTCTAATGTTTATGTATTTGTCATTCCAAATCTTTGATCATGTTTTATTTTTAACCTATATAGGCTTCGTCAATGAGAATCACCTTTCTTTCGACAACAAAGCAAATTTTGATTTGATCTGATTTGAACCTGATTGACGAAGTACGGCGCATACATAAACTGGGCGGTTTTGATTTAGTGAGTTGGACGACAAATTCGAAGAAAATCATGATGAAACTTGCTGCAAAGGAGGAATTTTGCAAGGATCTGAACCTCAGTGATCAAAATAATCTTCGTATTCTGGGTTTGATGTCGAACTCTGTTGAAGATCGCTTTATATTCAAAATCAAGCAGGAAATTGTACATGACCATGAGAAGAGACCTACGAAGAGGCAGATTCTGAAGACTGTTATGTCTATTTTTGGCCCCCTTGGACTGATAGTGAATTTTTCTGTACGAGGTCGTTTTCTCATACAGGATATTTGGAGATCCGGTATAGGTTGGGATGATAGCGTGGATGATCAGATTCATCAGTCATGGTTATCATGGTGCAGAGATCTCGACAGAATTGAGAATATTTCAATCCCGCGATGCTATTCAGAGAAGATTGTAGATGCAGAAACCTTAGAACTACACCTTTTCTGTGATAGTAGCAAGAAAGCTTCTGCTGCAGCTGCCTACATACGAATTATATCCAAGAACGGCATCGAGACTTCTCTGATATTTGCAAAAGCACGAGTAGCTCCTATCAAGCCTCTATCAATTCCACGACTAGAGTTACAAGCAGCTGTACTCAGAACAAGAATAGCAAAAACCATCAAAGAAGAATTGGAAATCAAAATTGATAAAGAATATTTCTGGTTAGACTCCACAACTGTCTTACATTGGGTGAAGAATGACGCCAGCCGACTAGGTCAATTTGAAGCACATCGAGTAGGAGAAATTCAGGAATCAACTGATGACAGTAACTGGAACTGGATACCTTCTAAACTGAATCCAGCTGATAATACTACGAGGACCTACAATGAGGATGGATCGAATCAAACATGTTTCCAAAACTGGTTTTCTGGACCTGAGTTTTTATCACAAAATATGTCTATGTGGCCAACAAGCCAGGAATTATTCGATCCCAAAACAATACAGAACATCGAATTTGTAAAAGTTGTTGTAGAAAAGAGCGATATACTACCAGAAATCAGGAGATTTCCGAAATGGAAAAGAATGTTGAGAGCTACAACCTGGGAAATGAGATTTATCAAGAAATTGCAGATGAGAATACGGAAGGAGGATAACTGCCTACCAGACTACCTCACCTTAAAAAAAATCGACGAAGCTGAAATCCAACTGATAAAACAAGTTCAACTCGCAAATTTTCCTGACGACATCGACCTTCTCAAGAAAAACAAGCAGTTGAAAATCCGAAGTGAGCTTAGACAACTTTCACCGATGGTAAATGATGGAGTACTGGTGATATGTGGAAGAACTAGTTTGGCTCCTTCCATGAAAGACTCGGCGAAGAGGCCCATTATCTTACCGAGAAGACACCATTTCACAACTCTTCTACGAGAATATGACGAAAAGTTTGCTCATCAAGGAAGAGAGCTGGTCTTGAATGAAGTTAGGCAAAAATATTGGGTGATTGGTGGAAGAGCAGCAGTCAAATCCATATTTCCGAGTTGCTAGAAATGTAGAATCATGAGAGCTAAGCCAGCAGTGCCTCAAATGGGACTTCTGCCCCAAGAACGATTATTACCAAACGTAAAACCTTTCAGCTACACAGGCATAGGTTATTTTGGACCACTTTCGGTGAACGTTGGAAGGAGACAGGACAAAAGATGGGGCGTCATCTTCACTTGCTTTTCAGTTCGAGCAATACATTAAGAAGTTGCTCATTCTCTCACGACTGACTCTACTATTATGGCCATACGAAGAATGATAGCGAGAAGAGGAGAGATAAAACAGATGTTGTCCGATAATGGGACGAATCTGAAAGGAGCTGCAGGAGAGTTGAAGAAAGCTGTTAAAGAATTGGATCAACAAAAAATCAGAAACTCGATGATGACTAGGGGAATAGAATGGAAAACAATCTGTCCAGCTTCACCTCACATGGGAGGAGCGTGGGAGAGACTGATCGGCTCAGTCAAGAAGGCATTCAACGTGATTCTCAATGGACAGAGCCTGAAGGTCGAAACTCTCCACACTTTATTCAGTGAGGTGGAGAATATTGTCAACACGAGACCCCTCACCAAAGTTTCAACAGATCCTGACGACCTCGAAGCACTGACTCCGAATCATTTCCTCTCAGGATGTTCGAATAGCAATTGTAATAATAATAAAAATAATAATAATTTATTCACTCACGTTACAAGGTACAAGTACAATGTGAGCACAATCATAGAATTTTTTTTTATCGGTTGGAGCGCACGAAAGGGAATCCCTATAATGTTCAAAGAACATCGTGCGTTCCTAGGAAGGATAGGGACAGGAGGTAGGTATTGGAATTTTTCTTGAACTTTTGGAGATTATATGTTGTTGGGAATACTTCCACAGGCAATGAATTCCAGAGCCTAGCCGTTCTATGGATGAAGGAGTCTTGATAAAGTGCTGTTCGACATCTTTCGAGGTTGACAACGAAAGGATGTGCTGACTGGGCTTGTCTAGTTCGTCTGATTGGTATTGCTACTGAAGGGATGATAGCAGTGATTTCCGAAGAACATTTCCCGTGGAAGTATCGATAGAAAAGTGAAAGGTCGCCGACCTTTCTACGGTGTTCCAATGATGTCAAAGAGTGAGTGAGTGTGGCGTCACCCACCAGGCGAATGGCTCTTCTCTGGATGGAATCTAAGAGCATCAGCGTATGTTTTGGTGCTGAACCCCATATGTTGGAACAGTATTCTAGAACAGGCCGTATCTGCGCTTTGTAGATCATGAGAAGCTGTTGAGGTGTAAAGTAGCTTTTCGCACGGAACAAGAACCCGAGTTTTTGTGAAGCAGCTTTTGCGATGGATCTGACATGATTATCCCATGAAAGAGTGTTGCTGATGGAAATACCGAGCATAGATATGGTGGGCTTGGTGGGGATGGTGGAGCCAGACATTACAATATCGGGCATACTGAGTTCCGCCTTTCTAGAGAAAATGCAGGCTTCAGTTTTGGTGGCGTTGAATTCAACTAGGTTGTTTGTTCCCCAGGCTGTGATTTCAGCAAGATCTTCATTGACAGCATTGACCTGCCTGCGCCGTGAGTTCTTAGTTTCCTGGGAAGAAATGGGAATTCTGGAAGAGAACGCAGTATGGAGGGTACTATCATCTGCAAAGCTGTGGATGGGGCAAGTTGTTACTCCCAACAGATCATTGATATGAAGCAGGAATAATGTTGGTTCCAAAATTGATCCTTGTGGAACGCCGGAATTGATGCCAATGGTATCAGACGATACACCGTCCACCACCACGTGAAGCGATCTGCCTGAAAGAAAACTCGATAAGAGATGGCATACCTGAGGTGGTAAGCCGTATGATGGTAGTTTGTGGAGGAGTCCTTCGTGCCAAACACGGTCGAATGCTTTCGATATGTCTAACGCGACAGCTAGATCCCCGTGTTTATCTATTGAAGATTGCCATAAATGGGTGACGTTGGAGATTACTGATAACAGGGCAATGGGCCTGTAGTTGTTGGGCAGGTTCTTGTTCCCTTTTTTGGGGATTGGTTGGACTCTAGCTGTCTTGCAGAGAATCGGTGTTAATTCTGGTGCACATTTTTTGAGGATAATGGGTGGAATTCCATCAGGACCGTTAGCCTTATTCGTTTTGAGACCAAGCAAAATTCGTCTGATAGTGCGTTGACGGAAGACGATTTCGGGCATTCGACTCTCAACGGGTGGAATGTCTGGCGGCAGTTTTCCTTGGGAATCTAAAGTAGAGTTTGCTGCGAACATCTCGGCAAAAATATTTGCTTTCTCCTGGCGAATTGTGAATAAATTGCAAATAATTACGAAGCAAGGCAAGTCTGCTTGTGTGTAAGAATACATAGATATCAATCAATATTACAATACATGTTCATGAGTGGAAATAATAATTATGGATATACAATAGGATGATGTTGGTTTAAAATATATGTGTATATAGTATCATAAAAAATATAGATATGAATAAAAAATATATAAAATAAATAAAATTACAACAGAGAATATAACTAACTGATAGAACTGAAGAATAAAAAGATTTTTAAAATAGACAAAAGATGATGGATGATATATGTATAAAATGATTACGATAATAATTTGACGACTTGAAAGGAGGTAAAATAAGCGTATACTATAGGATAATTTTTTACATTTATATTTCGATCATCTCGTGTATTTCTGCACGGGAAGTATGTTGAACATAGATTTTAAGTTCATTCTTGAATTTCCTAGGGTTTGGCTCGGATTTTAGTATTTCTGGTAGACAGCTGAAGAGTTTTGGACCCAAGTAATGATAGTTTCTTTGACCGACTGACTTGTGCATGACTGGTATAACAATACTTTCTTTGTGGCGAGTTCTATAGTTATGACTCTAGGTAATCAATTCGTTTTTGTTTTTATATTGAACTGTAGTTATGTTTATGAAGAATAGTTGTCTTGGATCAAATATTGCAGTTTCCGTGTAGAGGAGGTTGCTAGGATAGTTGTATCTTTTCTGCAGAATACATCTCAAGAAACGTCTTTGAATGACTTCGATGGAGTGCAGATATGTTTAAGAGACTCCCCCCCCCCAACCTCAAGTGGGATTCTACCAGACTTTTGTAGAAAATTATTTTATGTTTATGGTTGAGTACGTCAGTTATTTTTTTGAATTTGTACAGAATGCATCGAAGTCTTTTTACAACATGTAATACTTGTTGGTCCCATCTTAGATGATTATCCAAAATTTTTCCGATGTATTTGATTTTTTCGACAGGTCTGATGGTGGTCGTGTCGGATATTACTAAGTTATATTCTGGCAAGGATATATCATAGCTACTGAATGGTAAGTAGTACGTTTTGTCGAAATTTATTGATAACAATCTATAGTCAAACCACTTCTTTATTTTGCTCAGGTCGTACTCTAGCTTAAGCTTCAGATTGAACCAGTCATCGTCTTCGCAGAATATGACTGTATCATCAGCAAAGCTAATAATTTCCGAGTTGGTATTCAGTAGAAAGAGATTATTTAGGTAAATATTGAATAATATTGGCCCTAGGACCGTTCCTTGGGGTACACCACATGAAATAGTTTTTTCATCACTAACACTCTTATCAATTTTCACTCTTTGCCGCCTATTTGATAGATAGCTTTTGAACAAATTATGTGGTATGCCTCTTATCCCCATATCTTCAAGAGTTTTGAGTAATATAGAGTGGTCCACGGTATCGAAGGCTTTTCTCAAATTTATGAAGACACCAATTGATAGTCTAGACTTATCTAAGCACTGATATATTCTTTGTGTCAATATTCTTATCGGATCTTGAGTAGACATGTTTTCAATTGTCCGATGATAGATTCGGAAGAGTACAATTTGAATTCGGAATGGCGGAAAGTAAATAGGTTCTCAGATGAACTCTGGAAACGATGGATCAAAGAATATCTGCCTACATTAACCAGACGGAGCAAATGGCATACAGACTCCAAACCAATAGCTATTGGGGATGTGGTCGTTTTTGTTGATGATAATTCACCAAGAAGCAAGTGGAAATTAGGGAAAATCGTGAAGATTTTTCCCGGACCTGATGGACGCGTTCGTGTGGTTGAAGTGAAAACTTCAACGGGAATTTATAGAAGACCATTGACGAAGCTGAGAAGAATAGATATTGAGTGTGAAGAAGATGAACTCCCTCACAGGGGGGAGAAATGATGATATCTTATCAATAATTATTGCTCAATTTATGTATTGTTTGATACGTTCTGTATATTATGTTCATTATCATTGGAAAATATATCTTTGGAAAATAGAACAGACGATTATATTCTACAGTCAATAATACAGATGTTCTTCAAAAGTTTCACCGATTCATATCACGCGGTATATGAATGTCTCTCTGACACTCGCTGCTTGACTGCCTGACGGCAGTTGTCCGGCCGTCCTTATATATGAGATCCTTTGGTAGGCTTTGCTTCTCGAACGTTCTCGAATGATCCTCCTTACCCTTCTTTTTGTTCTAGAAGCAAGCTTCTTGAAACAATACCTCTTTCTCTAATTGGTCCATCGATTGTTTCCAGAACATTCCAAAATCTTCCTTCAAGTTCTTTGTCACCGCGACATATAGTGAGAGTTCGGAAATAGGCTGGTACATGTAGTAATCATTGGGATGATGTTGGAGAACTATCTGGGATGCGTGTAACAGGATGATCGTTGTACTCCTGCCTTCCTGATGATGTTTCTAGAGCCCCTCTAAGGGAAATATCATTAATACTAAATGTCCCAACCCGTAGGGTATGACCGGGGCGGTAGGGACAAATTGAAGGTCATTTTCTCAAGTTCATGTATAATTCGAAAAACGCGACCTCTAGCGAAAAAACTTATACATACAAGATTGACCAACATCAAATTTTTTATGAAAAATCTTCATTAATTTTTCTTCCACAATGAATACTTTCTGTGATACAGTGGATAAACAAATCAAGTATTTTTGTTTTTGTACTATGTACATCACCTTATATCATTCCTACCATACCTATCATACACCATTCATATCTAGTTTTAAGTAATTGAATTACTGCATCACCTGTTGAGGTATCGACTCTGATATGCTGTTTTTGTCGCCTTCACCTCGGGTTATTCGGTTGTCATTAATAATTACTCGGGCGCCTTCTTTATTATAGTGGTAGGTCCACATGCCCAGGCAACTTTCAATGAGGAATCCAGGGTTCGAAATCTCCAAACTTGTCGAAGTGACACTACTATTGTAATTACATATATACCCCTGGATCACTAGGTGCTTTGATTGAATGATACTATCGTTCTAAATACTATTATCCCTGTGTTTCGGGCTCATATAAGCCCATCATAAGCCAATAAAAAGTATCATAGTTCTAGAAAAATTGGTATTGACTAAGCAGTTAGTACTTACATGAATATGAGAAAAGTCGGCATACAAATAGTAGAGTCAATAATAGGGCAAACAGGAAAAAAGAGGTGTATGAAATAGCATGGAAAAAATTGACGTTTATCATGACACAGACATTTTGGGAAACTTTTTTTGTGTGAAATTATCTCCTGTTTCATTTTGTTTGTCGGTATATTTGTCGTAAAATCAATATTTACCGAGAAAATTCAGAAAAACCGTTTGTTAGGATCTTAAGTGTTTGCCAATTATTGTTGAGAGTTCACGCTATCGTAGTGGACATTCGAGGAGCTGTTCAGGACACCAATATATATCTGAAAACACAATAAATTTTGTTGTATGAATTATTCCGCAGTTTGGCAGCAATCTTTCCTTACCTGGATTTATTCATTCAACTGAACTAAACGTACAGAAAACTACTTTGACGTTGAAGGCTGTTACTCTTAATGAGCTTCTCTCAAAATTTTTCAATTGAGTCAACGCTGATATACAATTTTGCGAGATGGATAATCAAACCGCTTGTTTTGTTCTTGGAACCGTTATGTATTCCATCTATCCTTAAGTACATAACATGATTGTGATGCTCCTAGATTCCATCCAGACATTCCCTTGGTGGGTGATGCCACACTTACCAATTCTTTGACATCATTGGAATACTAGAATAGACGACTCTAGTTTCAATTCTAGCCTCATTCATGTATAACCTAATAGAATAACACATTGCAAACCTACACATTCGGTAAGTAGTACTCTTGATTTAAATAATAATTCAAGTACCTTACAACTACCACTCAACTTTTTGTTGATTTCTTCTGATGTAAGTCTTTTCACTTCAGTCTCAAAAATGGAAACTCCGTCATTAGTTGAGGAAGCTTTGATTCTTGCTAATGTTGACAATGATTGCATAACACATATCATGATTTATTTGAATTTTTGCTTTAACAAGATTTTTCGTATTCAACAACATATTTCATGAAGGTCTTGCAATGGGAAGTTGTCTATCTCCTTTTCTAGTAGATATTTTTATGAACAATTCGAAACTGAGTACAATATTACTTTGAATAATCCTGAAATTCTACATTGGTTTAGATATGTCGATGATTGTTTGGTATTTTTGAGTGGTGACATAGGTACTGCTCAGAATTTTTTGAATAAAATCAACCGAATACATCCCAATATTGAATTGACTTCAGAAATAGAATCAGATAATGAGATGAATTTTTTAATAATAATAATAATAATAATAATAATAGGGGCTTAATTTTTAATATCCTCGGCGAAGTCCAGCAAAGCTGTTCTACTTAACCGAGTACCATATTACATTAGAATCAAATAATTAAATAACAACCTACATAGTAGCTTGAATATAAAACTAACTTATCTACTAAATATAAGTATAACATTATTATCTATTCTAAAATACGGTCTATTAGCGAAAGAGAAATAATTTTGTTGAATTTTTGAAGTGAAACATTGATTTATTCTTGAGTTCTTGTGGGAGAGAATTGTATATTTTAACTGCATTATAGGAGAAGCATCTCTGATATAAAGCTGTTTTATGCATAGGCATCACGAGAAGACCTGTATTTCGAGTGGAACGATTATGAATTTCCGAAGTGAATGTCAATCGATGATGAATGTAAATAGGATTTTTTCCTTTTAATACTTTGTGAACCATGCAGGCAATATACAATTTACGCCTATTAAACATATTGAGCCATCCCAATTCTCTAAGTTTATGTGAAATGTGGTCTCTGGTACTTAGTGAGTAAATGAATCTGATACAGGGATTCTGAATCCTTTGAATTCTCGCTGATGAAACTGCATCCAAGCAAGGACCATATACTAAATCAGCATAATTAGTATGACTCAATACTAGTGATTCACATATTTGCTTTCTCAAGGGTACATTGATGAAAGACCTACTGCGATATAGATTCTTCAATGAAGAGTAACACTTACTAACAATAGATTTAACCTGTGCCTTGAATCTCAACTTACCTTCAATAAGAATTCCTAGACTTTTCACTACATCACAGGGCTCTACTCTAACAGTAGCAATTTCAATTTTCAAATCAGATTTCACCTCTACTGATACATTACCAAAACATATAGCTTGGGTCTTCTTTGGGTTAATCTTCAGCCCATGCTTATTAGAGTATGCAACTATGTTCTCCAAAGTTTGATTTATATCTAAACATGCAGTATTCAACTCATCAGCAAGGAAACTTTCACAAACTTGGGTGTCGTCAGCAAACTGATCAATTGTACAATTTACAGAATTCCTATTGAGGTCCATCCTTTTAGACATCACAATCCACAAAAACATTGACAATCTTCAATTCAGCATTTACAGAAAGCCCACACAGACTCATCATGTCATACCTAATTCATCTAACCATCGCAACAACAAAAAATAAAATACAACAATAATTACAACCGAAATATTATCAATTTTCTTATTCTAAGAATAAAAAACCGGAAATAATGCAATTCAGCTCTTCCCAACATAGATTCTTCAGACAAATTCATGTCACTTCCATTTATCAACAATCATTTCAAATAAAATCTGGCTACATAAAAAACAAAATTGAAAATTTCGAAATTTCTACAAATCCAACAATAATTTTAGTTGACACTTAGTAAACAGTAAGGATAAGATTGATAAACTTTCAAAAAGTGGTATTTACAAATTGAATTGCAAAGATTGTGAAGCTGTCTATATTAGTAGAACTTGCACACCTCTATAGGCACATCTAAATAGTAAGTAGTGAAAAGTCTGCTTTTGGACAACATTGACATGGAAATTTGAAAAAATTTACATGAAGGTACTTCCAAATATTACAATAGACTAGATCTTTTTGAAGACTTACACATTGACAAATAATTACTTAATAACTTTGACCACCAACTGCTTGTATACACAGGTCAATTTAAAAAGATCCCATATTCCACTTCATAGACGGTTGAAATTACTTATCTAATGTATTCAATAGAAAAAATCACTTTATCAAAACTCTTTTTTTCTACGATGATTCAATCAGGTATCCAAAATGGCAATTTCAATAGGTACCATCTTTCGAATCAGTTTTTTCAATAGAACTGAGAACACCGATGGTTTTTCCTCCTTTTCCTTTTCTTACTTCAGTATTGGAATGGTTACTCAATTCTTCGATTTTCGAAGTAAGTTCTCATTAGACTTTACTTTCTTTGAAAGTCGAAGGTGGAGTTTTTCTGCTAAGATTTCTGAAATTAACTTTTGTCACTATGTTGATTCTCAAAACATTTTGTTGAGATATTGTGTTGAACAGATAAAGGGCCCCGCACGAAAACACGGGATATTGGCTCTCGGTCGAATTGGCTGCAATGTTACTATGTTGTTGTGGGACGGTTCATTAGAAAAATATGTGAGTTTGAAAAGTTTTGTATGTTTAGTTTCTGAGATATAAGCCGACAAAGTTCGTAAAAACGTATCAGGGTAGGATTGACAAAGAAAAAAACTGTTTTTTTTTTAGTGAAAATAAGACAAAATAAGCTTGAAAATGTATTGATCGGAACTCAAATACATGTCTAGTTATGATCACATTCATCATAGGCACGGTCAAAAAATTCATTTTTCGGAAAACAAATTCGAGCACTATTCCAAAACCAAAAAGTTATATTTTGGTGAGACATTATAGTTTTAGTCTATTGTAGGATTCGAAAACGTATTTTGATTCTTGATAACTATCTCTGTTCGGAATATGAATTCTTTGAATTTTGTGTTATACCCCTTTTGGAAATCAATTGACAGCTTGTTTTTGATCACAAAAAAAGGGATTGATTGATACTGTTGATTGGATGAAAGCTGAGGTAACTCACTAGCGAATTCAGTTGTTCAATATTGCTTTTCATTTAGATACAGGGTGTGTTAGATTTCGTTGAAGATTATTTAAAATGTTTCAATTGAATATCTCGAAAACAGTTCCGTTAATTTGGATCTCATTTTACTCACACTATTTTGAATATGTTAATTATCATATGCAAAAAGTTTTTCAATTTTTTATGTTTCGTTTTTGAGATATGCATCCCTATAATACCTGTAATACTGTTAACTCAAAAGTTGATATCTCAGAAACGAAACATAAAAAATTTTAAAACTTTTTCGCATATGATAGTCAACATATTCGAAATAGTGTGAGTAAAATGAGATCCAAATTGACGGAACTGTTTTCGAGATATTCAATTCAAACATGTTAAATAATCTTCAACAAAATCTAACTAAATCTATCTATCTATCTATCTAAACCTATCTAAATGAAAGGCAATATTGAACAACTAAATTCGCTACTGAGTTACTTCAGCTTTTATTCAATCAACAGTATCAATCAATCCTTTTCTTTGTGATTAAAAACAAGCTGTCAATTGTTTTCAAAAAGGGGTATAACACAAAATTCTAAAAATTCATATTTCGAACAGAGATAGTTATCAAGAATCAAAATACGTTTTCGAAGCCTACAATAGACTAAAAATATAATGTCCTACCAAAATATAACTTGTTGGTTTTGGAATAGTGCTCGAATTTTTTTTACGAAAAATTATTTTTTTGACCGTGCCTCGTATACACCCTGATTTACTATAATTTATGTGATTACAACTAGACATGTTCATGAATTCCGATCAATACATTTTCTAGCTTATTTTGTTTCATTTATACTAAAGAAACTGTTTTTTTCTTTCTCAATCCTACCCCGATAAGACGTTTTTACGAACTAAGTCGGCCTATATCTCAGAAACTAAACATACAAAACTTTTTAAACTATATTTTTTTAATGAGCCATCCTACAACAATATAGTAAAATTTCAGCCAATTCGACCGAGAGCCGATTTCTCGTGTTTTCGTGCGGGGTCCTTTCTTCAACTAAGTTAGCTCTCATTAGGCTCAACAAAGTGTTTCCTGGTGTAGTCACTGGTTACACTTGGATCATCTAGACTGCTAAGAGAATGGTTGGACCAGTACAATAATTGCTGTTGAGAGATCTGGTTATCCATTCATTTTCAATTTTCACAATGTGGTCAAAAATGTTCTGACAATTAATATGACGTTACACATGTCACGTCTTGTAAGTCATGTCATATTTCAACTTCAGGATTTCTGCTTTCATTATTTCTGCACCGTCTCTGTCATTTATCGAGCTCACTTCAACACGACAGTATGCATTCAGCTATATGTTGGCTGCTTAAGAGATGTAAGAAAATGTAATCCACAATTAATCTCAGTTTGAGAAACGAATCTCAATATGTTTTTACCGTAGTTAGCAATCATGTCTACACTACTCAATAAAAGATATTTCCATGGGGAATTTCTTGTCAACCTGACGAGAAAGAAACCTCACTTTTACTAATCTCAAATTTCAAATTTATTAACGGCTATTTCTCTTCGAAAGCTACAAGCTGATTACTTACTTGCAGGTATACACTGATGATGGCTCAATAGATGAAAGCGCTCTGCTTTAATATTTTGAATAAACCAATTTGCGCGAAATACAAGATTTGTACAAATGTTTATATATTTATATTTTTACTCACTAACCGTTAGATGTTAAATAATATCTATAAAAACAATTGTCAATTGATTAATGGTCGATAAAAAGTTCCTATGCATTTTTGACGTACGAACACACTGGAAGCTAATATAGTAATTCCACTCATATAGTTATATCATAAATGACGGCATTATTGGATTGACCACGTCATAAGAACCATATACCTCACATATTCAGAGTAATCACCAGGTATCACACCAATGTATATGATATAAACAAGGTAATGAATTGGGTCGCACCTTTCCTTCACAAAATCCTACGCAATATTTCGATCACGTTATGTTGATGCACTATAAATTCAAGTTCCACTTCATTTATAGATAATTATTATTACTGACATCATTCTCTCATGCCCGCGCAACCTCTTTTTCGTTCACATTTACGTTTTTCACTTCAGTTTGCAGGTACTTATGATTGCCAAAATTGCCTGCAAATATAGGTACACATAGTTTCTCGATGACTTTCTCAAACATGACTTCAAACTCACCTGCGTGTCCTTCTAAACTACCAAAATCACCTTTGAATTGTCTATATTCTACAATGCTCGAATTGAAGCATGATAAAATGATGAAAGCATTAATCAAATTCACCAACCCACTCGATTTTCGTAATTTTGATGTTGAACCACTATTGAATTTAGCGATACGATGAAGTTTTCAAGATGAACTGAAATTGTCTTTCTTTATTATTTAGCGCTCTCGTTTGGGGATCATCTGTGAAGCATCAACCTCAAAAAGTTGGACTGGAGCATGTACTTTGTGATGAAGATGTAGTTCAGATCGTCAAAAAAGTTTGAATTCTGCAATTATAGTAGATACCTGCTTATGAAACTTTGTTCAAGAATAAACTACTGTAGATTCATTTATTTTTTTATTCATCAGAATCAGTTCATGAACAAGTAACAATGTGAAGAACGTGAGTATTCTTATCTGAATATACATTTCATGGGTCAAACGAATACAGAAATCTATTCATAATGTACTATTTATCATAAGGTGAAGGAAATATTGATCATACTTTTTCGTAAGAAAATTATACGGTCTGATGAAGTTCCCCGTATGGTCCATGAAATTTCTACTGTGATAATCTAGTTGAGAGTGATGAAAACGTGAATGGGAGTATCCAAAATTATGCAAACTCCATATTATATTTTTGTCTCAATATGTTACCCCGAACTCCTGGATTTCCACAAAAAAAATTTTCTTTGAAACTGTCTGATCCTCCCATCTCACGTTGGGATACTTTTTCAATTTCGACAGATTCATGGTCACCGAAAATTCCTTCGAATACCGGTTCTATTTATGTAGGAGGAATCCTATAACTTTGATCACATTTTTCGGCCTAAAAGATAAATAGAATTTACACATCAAGTTCCAATTTTGAAATGTTCTATATGGAGAGGGTGGACCTCCACCCCCCGACAGCATGCGTTTCAAGATTGGAGAGCTCAAGAGATCACTGGAGGTCAGAGGAGTAGATGACACAACATCTCAATGGATGTACCAGCTACTCTTCAATAGCCGAAATGAAAATTGTACAGGAAATGGTTTGTATTCAAAAATAAGTTGCCTGCAACGGTGACTAGCATTTCTGATAATATGTAGCCTCATAGTAAAAGAAAAAGTCTGTGGCGAATGGCAACCTAGCTATAAAGATTGATTCGGTCGGCTACCGTACGTCTTTGCCACTGTTGCCCGGTCAATTATGAGATAAGCGGTAAATTTGAATATAAAACGGTAGATATACTTTGAATATTGTCGAGTGGTTTACTGGTTACGTAATTAGGTAGAAAATAAATTCTGATAACTGCATTCAGTGCACTAATCAACCACTACGACAACACGATCGACTTTGACAACTTTAAATTATTTTCCGACGAATATCCCTCGGACATTGATAAATGCCTCATAATTTTAAGAGTGAGGGTTGCTGGGCTGTGTGCACGTGAATATATACCACAGATGGAAAGATTTGTATTTCGTGCAAGATAATTTATTCAATATATTCGTAGCAGAGCGCTTTCGACTGTTGAGTCATCATCAGTGCGTACCTGTGAGTAATTTGCTTTCAGCTATTGGAAAGAAATTGTAATTGAAAATTATAAAAAAAAAATTCGAAAAAATTTTTTGGAAAATATTTTGGAAAAAATTCTTTGGAAATTTGTTTAATATTGAAAAAGTAAAAAATTAAAAAATAAATTGGTGACTTGTTACTTTTTGATGAACTTTTGATTTGAAAATGACATAATAAAATCGAAATTTGAAATTGTTGAATGTGAATTTGGAAATTGATAAAAGGAAGGTTACTTACTCGTCAGGTTGAAAGAGAAATTCGTCCATAAAAATATCTTTGGTCCAGTTTAAAACTTACGACATTTAGGTAAAATACGTTACAAACAAATTAAAATGTATTTCCCAAAAGGGGGTAAAATATGGATTACATTTTGTTAAGCAGCCATTGTCGCTGCGACATGTCGTGTTGAAGTGAACTTGATGAGTGACGGACCTTGATTTACTTGTCATTGAACGTACTGAGCTAATGGAGGCAAATTTGAAGTTGACATGCATGACATGACATCCAAGACTTGACATGTGTCAAAGGAATATCAAGAATGTTTATTATGAAATATTAGTGAAGATAAGCATTATGAAATCGGAAAGAAATAACCAAGTCCCTAAGGAGCGAATGTTTTGTTGGTCTAATGAGAACCTAACTAACATGTCACTCAATAGTCTGGTTTATCAAAATGCAACAATTCAACAAGTGAATACACCAGGGAAACCCAGTTGAGCTTAATGAGAGCTCACATAAGTTATTCCAGATGTAATCAGAAGTTGAACAAATTCAACTGTCTGACAACCTATTAACACAAAGAAGGTTTGAGAATCCGGTTTGTGACAAGTTATTCTCAGAAATCTTTGTGAAAACTCAAGCCTCCAACTGCAAAGGAAGTGAAAAATCTAATGAGAACTTACACAACCCATGAAATTGGAACATCAAGAAACCACTCCAACTCTGGAATATGAAAAGACAAGAAAGAAGCCATTGGTGTTCTCAGTGTTGTGGAAAACTGCTTGGAAAGATAGTGCACAAATTGCTGATTTGGATATCTGATCGAATCATTTTTCAAAAATATTTTTTCAAAAAAATTTTGATTTTTTTTTTAATTTTCAATTACAATTTCTTTCCAATAGCTAAAAGCAGATTACTTACTTACAGGTACGCACTGATGATGACTTAACAGTCGAAATCGCTCTGATACGAATATTTTTAATGAATTATCTTGCACGAAATAAAATCTTTCCTTCGTTGGTCATAATTTTATGACAAATTTCTCAAGCTCGTTGCTTAGTGACAGCCCTCAACCTTCGGCTTCGAGCTGTTACCATGGAACGAGCTTTCGTCATAAATTAATCTCGTCTATTATCAATGACCTAGGGGATATTACTACTGATATTTACCAGAAACCAAAATAGTGAAGCGCCATAGTGGAAAAACTCATAACAATTGTGCATTTTGTGATAGGAGCAAACAATTTCCACCGTTGTTGGTACATACTATGAACTTGATTTCAAGATATTGAGGCACTTTATATTTCATCTCCAAGAAGTTCTTTTTATCATTGATAAACGAGCCACTATGTCACGACATGGGGATGTTTTTCCCATATTGATTTATAAGGGGTTTGCCTGGCTTGCGAGAGGTAATACTCAAATAGGCACTAATAATTTAGGGGTATCTGAAAGTACGAGACAATAGATAGATAGATACAATTATTTGACTAAGTAACTCATATAAAAGTGGTTTATAGCAGGTCAGTTTTCAAAGTACAGATGTATTACAATATTATATAAAGACAAACGAACAGAATGTTGAAATACACTATGAAATGAATACAAAGATAAAACAAACATAACATCACAAGATGATTGATTGATTGATTAATAGCAGAATGATCAGTCAGGGTTTGAAGCCCAAAACACTGCAGCCTTTGGGCCTATTGTATTCCTGATCATGCTGTTGACTTAGGTGAACAGGTTCGCTACCTTGATGAGGTTTGGCAGCCTCTTCACCAAATCATTCTTTGAAAATGCCTCTTGAGAGTTTACTGCTCCCAGAAGGTTGTATCTCCAACGCGCTAGTGCTTCGCACTCCAATATTACATGGGTGGCAGTTTCCTCCTCCTTATTGCATAGTCTGCATATGGGTTCGTCTGTATAGATGCCCATTTGATGCATATGTTTCCTCAGTGGCAGTGACCGGTTATTTGTCCCGTTGTTTGATCTGACTTCTGTTTAGGCTCAGAATGTCGTTAGTCTCTGTTTTGGACAGTGTTCCAACCATCAGTTTACTGTGTCTTTGTCCTGGGACATTGTTCCAGTATGCCTGATGTCTTTCTTGCATCCACCTTGCCAGCCAGCCGCGTATTGAGGTTTTTGGAGATACCGAACACAGATTCCGGTCCCATAAACAACGTCGCAGACCCTTGCCTGGCAAGAGCGTCAGCTGCTTCATTGCCTTCAATTCCCTCATGCCCTGGCACCCATTGAAGAGTTACCTTGTTGTGGTTAGCCAGGGTTAGCAGGCTTTGAAGGCAATCCCAGACCAGTTTTGATCTGATTTTATTGCATGTTAAAGATTGAATGGCCGCCTGACTATCTGAGCATATGAGGATTTGTTTACCTCTGTATCCTCTTACAATATTTTCTCTCAGGCATGCCTCAATAGCATGCACCTCTGCCTGGAATACTGAAGCATACCTCCCCAAGGAAGCACACATCCTGGTTCTGGGTCTATCTCCATATATTCCGGCTCCCGTGCCCTCATCAGTCTTAGAAGCGTCAGTGTACCACACTAAAAGACCATTTCATCCCAGTAGAGCTGAGTGTTGAAGGGTCTGTAATAGTTATTTCTAGGCAGCATTTTGTCCCTTCCCATAACCATTAGTGGGCTTGAAACTTGGCTGATTATTTTTGTATGTCCCAGGGAGTCACCCCGAGCATGCTAGTTGCCACTACACTCCAGTCTGTATGCCCCCATCCTCGCTTCCGCCTTGATGAAGGTTTCAAGAGGTGGAATATTGAGTATGGTTTTCATAGCAGCGGTAGGAGTGCTGCGCATTGCACCTGTCAACACCTGCAACATCACAAGATAGTATCCTCGATCATATCACAAGTTCATAAAATTCATAGAATTAAAGTTTGATATAATCCATCAGTAGATATGCTATAGGGCTATGAGGACAAGATCCTATGTATCTCCTTATGAAGGTTCATTCTGGTCAAAACTGAACATTTCTAGGGCAGTTGGGCAATCTTGGCGGCTGACGGTACGACGGGTGATATGAGTGGGCGGGGCAATATATCGATCTCACCGAGGATGTCTCCGAGAGGATGTTGGACATATATTATGATACTTCGACTTGGGAGAGTAATCGGTGCTTCAACAGAACATGTCTTTCTGAACGATCGCAGCTATTTATCAAATAAGTATGAGAAGCGTAGTACACCATCGAATATTTTTTTATCGATTATATATATATTCTCTTGGAGTTTGATAATGAAGCAACAGATACAAAATATCTGGCTATAGGTACCACAAGAAGTATGCATGTAATGAATGTAATAAAGGAGGGGCATATAGTAGAGTCCGACCACGATAACTTTGGGACAGCACGTGGTCGCGTATGCATTGAATATGCATATGCGTTGCGTCACATGCTGTCCCAAAGTTAACGTGGTCGGACTCTACTCCATCGGATTTTTTTTTATCGATTTTGGTATCGAGGGAAGCTCAAGTTTCTGTATATATTTTCTTTCGAAGTTTGGTGATGAATCGATGGATACAGGATGAATAAAGGTACTACATGGAGTATGCATGTAATAATAACACTATATTCATATCATTGAATATATATTTATTCAGAAATGGAACAATGATAGCCTAACTAATATAGTTTGTGGATTCATACAACTCGCATATCTACAGATTATAATAAGATCAAAGGATATCTTTATACATACAATGCAATGAATATACACGAATTTTCGTAAGAAATACCTCACTAAGGATCTTAATCATGACATGGGGATGTGATATATAGGGAGATATAAAAAGAATATCAGATTCCATTGCATGATATAATTATTTATTAATCAAAAACAATGTGAATGACTATATAAATGAATATGGAAAATACAATGAGAGTGTGCACAAATAGCGGTATGAATAGATGGCAATATCGAAAAATGTCTGATTCAAATAATGGAATATGTTTACATAGATGTTCATTCGGATAATGAACGCTACATTGCGATATATGACTAAAACCTTATATAAACAAGAAGGTCAATATCAACGAATACACATTGAAATATGATATGATTCAATTGCATATCACTCCTATGATAATTTAGCTGAACATCACCTACTTACATTCAATTTCATCGTCGCAACCAGATTATTTACAAGCGATTTTAATTATACCTATAACCAGATTTTCATGTATTCATTATAGCATAGTGACCCCAAGGGAGGGAATCAGATGAATCCTTGATGAGATATCTCTTATCGTCATGAGGACTTAGCGCAATTTTCTGCTGTGTTGTAGAATAAACAATATGTTTGTTAGCTCTAATCAGATTTTGATGGACTTTTTCTCGACAGAATTCCTCAAACAGTGGATATAATCTTCAAATGTTATTTTAGTTCTGACTACAGACCTTTTGATACCTTTAGCTTTTTTAGTTGTACCAATATTCGAGAGAGTCACGCCAATTTTAACTATATCATAACCCTCTTCATCTAGTTTTCTTTGCTCATCCACCGGCGCCTTCTCATCAGTTTTGAGTAATTTGAACGTATATTGCTTTGATCTCAAACCAACAAAATCTGTTATAATTTCACCATTGCATTCATCTTTGAACATCCCTAATACTTTTTTGTTGACACGAGGTATACCATATCTATTATTTGATATATAATCAGATGTATCGACATGATGATTACAGTCTCGTCGAATTACTTCATATACGTCTTTGTTGCGAATTTCATAAATAAGTGAGTCAGTGTCGGTATATAGTACAGAACAATCGTCGTCAAATTCATCGCGCATATAGCCATTATGGAAATCATATATCGTTGTTTTAGTAATATCAAGTATACACATACCCACATATTTTGGTTTGTTGAAATTAATCTCTGTTTTATTCAACTCAATGGCGACCAAATTCTCCGAGAATATTGTTGATGATTTGAATTCTGGTTTTGAAATCAACGCTTCAGTCGCATAACGTCCCGCCCATTTACTAAACAATTTTACGTTAGAATGTTTTCGTATGTTCTCCACTGTTTTACCAAAGACAGCGTTATTCATAAGCTTGAATAAATTTTTCTCAAATTCATTTTCAGCGTTTTGTCTAAGGTACGTATTTAAGTCAATATATGATTTTAATCATGCGGCCTGATCAAAAGCGATTATCCGATAAATTTTTGTTAGGATGAGCCCATTATCTAATGCCTGCTTCAAGTTCCGATAGTGTATAACATACTTCTCCTTATCATATACTGTGGTCAGGAGTTTCTGTTTTCTACAGCCAGGGGCGCAAAGATGTTCCGGATCTCTATGTTTGTCATGCAGTTTCCGCGGATAATGGAGGTCAACTTCTAATATATAACCAACACCACTATTATCTGAGATTGAGGTGACATCAAAATTTTCGACGTTGTCTTCCCATTTGAAATTACCTGTCGGCAGGTATTGTGACATATTGCCCACCCATACTGATTATTGACATCAAAATACATAAGGTATGAATCTTGCAATGTTGGATCAAAATCGGGCATATATTTATTATTAGCATGACTATATCGTTTGGAAACTCCACTGAAACCGACTCGTATTCCACGTTCAAAGAACATCAATTGATCTATATCAGTAAGCAATTCTAAATTTATCCCAGTATGTTTCAGCATGCAACCCCAAGAGAAGCCAGGGAGAGTATAGTAATGCGCAGGATCAAGTCCATATGTGCCATGACAGCTTTTCCGGAATTGTTCGAAAATTTCTGCTAGCAGTACAACATCGGTCCTGAGGCATAAATCGGAATATTCACCTAAATTTTGGCAACCAAATTGTTCCCATACTTTTTGAGCATGCACAAACTGCTCTCGAAAAATATTTTTCTCCTCTTATTTATTATAGAAGGCCTCTCTAGATGGCAAGAAACCGTAATCGAATTTATCGAACCCATCCATGAAATCATATGGGTACACGCCCTTCTTATGAAGTAAATCCAATTGAATATCGTTCAAATCATTGAATTCGGACCTAAGTATCTGTTCCGTCTTCACCCTTTTCTTGTTTGTATTTGTCTAATTATTATTTTTTTTTTGTTTCATTAAATGAATCATTATCGCGAAAATAGGCAGTGTTTCATATTCTGTGCGTAAATATGGAGCGTGCCTCGTATTTGCTCAGAAGTTTCTTCGGAGCAGTACTCGATCGAAGAATCGATGAATTGACTAATAGACTCCCTCGAAGAAATATCAGTGTGACTGAAGTTTCGCTGGCCAGCTCGGGTCGTGTTACTATTGTTACTAATAGTTTTGGTTCCTCACCTCCACCTATGAAGCCATAGATTAATTCTACTTGCACACAGGTAAGAACCACAGCCTCGTAATTTGCTCTCTCTCATTCAAACAATAAATAAGAATAAATTTCGGATAACGGAACGATCTGAGACACTTCAAACCTATGAAAAATACAGTCCACTTCTCAATGAGCTACATGTTTTGGTCCTTACGACCCAAGGATGTTTTTTGGATTGTTGACGATCGCAGAAGTTATTAGATTTCATTCCATCTATTATATTTAGGCAAATATATGGTTGATGAATTGATAAAACATTCGTTTAGTGTCGAACTGTGACATCTCGCTTTGAAAATTCTCGAACATAGGTACATATCTAGAAACAAACCTTTTCTTATTGACTCATTTCTCTCATTATAAAGGCATTTGTATTCTCATATAATTTCTAGCATCGATATAACATCAAGCATTGTACATTGAAAGCTGTTTGGACAGATTGTGATCTAGTTTTTTTATTTCGGTAAAAAACGGTCAGGAGTAAAACCGTAAATTTCCGTCTAAATCATAAAAATCCATTTCTTTATTATTCATATGGAAGGAGTGACGATGATTATTGATATTGTGATTCGCTTTTTCTCTTCTGGGATTTGATAAATTAATAAATTCGATACAATTTATTTATCCAAAAAAAAAAACAATTTTACTCTGACGATTTGGGTTTGTCCATGAGTTTTTTGTCGTCCCACAAAAGGTACGACCACTATCAGTAAATCTGTTTGCTAGAAATTGGTTTCTCGGGATCTCTGATTATACGAGGTGTGTGCATTATTTAGTAGACCTATTGAATAGATACGACGTATACGTTTCATTATTAATTTTGTTTGAATTGACAAAGATCTTAAATTGATCATCAATAAAAAAAATTATCTCTCTAGATATCTTTATTGCACATTATAATTTCTCAATTTTTTTCAACTCACTTTGAATTTGTCCAAGAAAAACACTATTTTGAAAAAAAACCTTACGAGGTGCAGTCAAAAGTTATAGTTCCTCTCGAAATTTGCATTGGAAGTTTATTAATCCTCACAACGATCACTTATCCATAATGGCGAATAAAATCAAGCAACATAAAGAACTCTGCCAAATATGCATGGATCGGATGTCGGATTTATGTGCTATTGCTAATTCAGCAAGAACTTCCAGTGATATTCATTCACATTTCAAAGCCAGATATACCCACTTAGAGTCCATTTATGAAGATTTTGAAAGTCATAATGCTGCTCTGATTCCGCTAATGATCACTGCTGAAACCTATAATAACGATGAACATAAAGCCTTACTGCAGGTGTTTTATCAAGATTATTATGATTCAAAATCGATATATGACGAACTATTTGATTTTAAAGAAACTGCTCATAATGTATTAACTAATGCAAGTCATGTTAAGCTACCGAAAATCGAATTAGTTGAATTTGATGGAAACCTCAAACAGTGGAAAACCTTTATTGACATGTTCAATAGTTTAGTACCTACATGAAAATAACTCTGAAAAATATTGAAAAGTTTAATTATCTTGTAACATCGTTATCTGGTCCACCACTCGCTCTAGTGAAATGTAATCCTATTAGTGATCCGAATTACGTGGTTGCATATAACTCTTTACTCAAACGATATGAAAATAAGAGGTTTTTGGCTACAGCTCACTATCATGAGTTGGAAAATAAATTATGAACCTACGAAAATGGATATATATTTAAATGAAGCAATACATTGAGAATTCGCATTCTCTATGTGATGAGAATATCTACTCTTCCTCAGTCCATTCAACAGAAAACAACCACTTTCCTGGCCACATGCCACGACGAACACCGAACTACATCTATCGAACACACACGATAATAAATTGAAAATAAAATATAAAAACTTCTGAAATTGAGAACTTGCATTCTCCTTCAGACAGAAACATGCACATGCACACATCATTCCGAACATTCAACAGAAAACAACCACCCTCCCGGCCACCTGCCACGTCGAACATTGAATTATATCTGATGAACATATATAATATATCTGAATATATTGGTAAGTTATATTTCTATATCATTATACATCATATTATTCATCCGATTTGAAGAAGAATGTCAATTCTCAATTTCGGAGGATTTTATTTTTATTTTTCATGTTCTCCTGTTGAATGCTCTTAAGATTCCTGAGAATAATGTAACTTCCTCTAACCTCCGAAAATTGTTGGACACATATACGGAAAATATCGCTGCTCTTAAAAATTTGAATTTTCCTACTGAGCAATGGAGTTTTCTCCTTTTCAATATGCTACTTCGCAGATTGGATTCGGATACAGTCTCGACGTTTGAAATTGATTATGGATCAAATGATGTTCCTACTTTTGACACTCTCAGAGAATTTGTATTGAATCATTGTTGCTCTCTTGATCGGGCATCTGATTGCTTTCAAAAAAGACCTCAGAAAAATGAAACTAAAGCTCGTAGTTACATGCAATCATTTCCTGTGTCAAACTTTGCTCAAAAACGATCTTCTTTCCATGTCCAGACCAAAATATCTTGCCCTTTATGTGACGCCGACCATCCCATCTACAAATGTCCTCAATTCTTGTCTCTAGCTCCCCGTGATCGACATGGTGTAGTAAAATCACACAAATGGTGTATTAATTGTTTAGGTTTCATGCATTCTATAAAAGAATGTGGCTCAAAGACGCAATGCCTCAAGTGTGGTCAACCTCATCATACTCTATTACATTTCAATGATACTCCATTATATCATCGCTCTCCTCCAAGTCATGCTCCTCACTCAATGACAAATACCATTAATTCTCAAATATCTACAGCTAGACGAAGCTCTTCTAGTAATAGCCCACACACGTCCGCAGGTGAGACTGCTAGTGACAAATGACAAATACCATTAATTCTCAAATATCTACAGCTAGACGAAGCTCTTCTAGTAATAGCCCACACACGTCCGCAGGTGAGACTGCTAGTGGCAGCAACCATGCTCATTCTCACCAGTCTGCCATTCCTCCATTCTCTCAATCATTGGGACAGGGACCTCCACCCTGTAATACATCTCAAGGCAATGTGAACTCTCATTGCTGTTCAACCTCTTCGAATTCCACTGTTCTTTTGTCAACAGCCTTAATAGAAGTTATGGATGCTTTTGGCAACTACCAGAAGGCTCGAGCCTTACTCGACTCTGGTTCACAAATAAGCATAATCAGCAAATCATGTTGTGATCGTCTAGGATTACGTGTTGATAATATCGCTCTCTCCATTCAAGGTATCAGTACTATGAACTCTACTTCGACTAAAGCAGTTTCTCTACAAATTCGTTCCTGTCATAGCGCTGAACCCACATATCAGTTCAAGGCCGTCGTTCTGTCGAAGGTCTGTAACTATATGCCAAGTCACACTGTCAAAACAGATTCTTGGTCCCACATCTCCAAATTGAAGCTCGCTGATCCTCATTATAATATCCCTGCGGAAATTGATATTCTGCTCGGTGCAGATATTTTCTCTCTCGCTTTAGAAGCAGGAAAAATAGTCGGCAACTCACAGGAACCAGTAGCGCTCAATACTGCGTTCGGCTGGGTTTTAATGGGATCAGTGAACTGTTCTTCTCTCACACCTTCTCTTAGCTCATTGCATTGCTCATGCGATGTACCTCTCGACTCTGCCTTCAAACGTTTTTGGGAAATTGAAGAAGTACCCAGAAAATGTAATGGCCACCCTGATGATGCTCTCGCTGAAAATATATTTACCTCTACTCTCTCTAGAAATGACACAGGTCGTTTTATTGTCACTCTCCCTTTTCGCTCATCTTCTCCCACCTTTATGGACTCCCGTGCTATAGCTCAAAAACGATTCTTATCTCTTGAACGTAGATTACGTCTCAACTCATATTCCACATCATTGTATAGTTCGACCGCAGAGTTCTAGTACAAAACTTCGCGTAGTGTTTGACGCGTCAGCAAAAACCTCGGAAGGTACCTCTCTCAATGATATGTTGTTAACAGGACCCAAATTGCAGAATGATCTTGTTACTATCTTGCTCAAGTTTCGTGTGCACTCTGTAGCACTAATGTCTGACATTCGTCAGATGTATCGCCAAATTTTGGTTTCAGGAGTACAAACTGAATACCGTAACATACGGTGTTGCATCAGCACCCTTTCTCGCGATTAGAACGCTCTTGTATCTCGCGAAAATCGGGAGTACGGAATTTCCTCTTGCTGCTCAAGCTCTGAAGACTTGCTCATATGTTGATGATATTGTAGCAAGTTGTGTCTCTCTCAAATATGCTCAGGCTCTCAAAGCTCAGTTGATCGCTTTATTAAAGCTAGCAGGATTTGACCTGCATAAATGGAAAAGTTCCGAGTCCCTACTACTGTCCTCAAAAAGTGCATATGACTCCAAGTCTCTCGATTTAGATGAAGATGCCAGTGTAAAGGTCCTTGGTTTGCAGTGGAATTCTGTCAATGACACGTTTTCTTTTAGTATTTCTCCTCAGAATCAGCAATGTACAAAGAGAAATATACTCTCGGACTTGGCTCGAATATTTGATCCCTTAGGGTTTCTCAGCCCTCTTACTCTATTCGCGAAGAGACTCATCCAGCATTTGTGGACTTGTGGCATCGGCTGGGATGATCAGCCGCCCCAAGATATCATCGATGCTTGGACAACTTTTAAATCAGATTTACCTGCTCTCACAGATGTCCGTGTCCCTCGACACGTATTTCATCCAGCTGCCACCAACTGTACTCTACATGGATTCTCAGATGCCAGTGAAAAAGGGTATTCCGCAGTAATATATTCTCGATTAGAAGTCGGTGGTATGGTATATGTTCGTTTGATGTGTGCTAAAGCAAAGGTGTCACCTTTAAAAACAGTGTCTATCCCTAGATTAGAGCTTTGTGGAGCTGATCTTTTGTCTGACTTATTCGCTTTCGTATTAACTGCTGTTGACCAGCAAATTCAGATTCATGACATTTCGGCGTGGTCAGACTCGACTGTAGCTCTTGATTGGATTCGATCATCACCTCATAGATGGCAAACGTTCGTGAGTAATCGGGTCAGCCATATTCATGAACGATTGTCACCCAATGTATGGCATTATGTTCTCTCGAAAGAAAACCCCGCGGATTGTTCATCCAGAGGGTTACTCCCATCTGAACTTGTTGACCATTCCTTATGGTGGGCGGGTCCACTTGGCTGTACCAACCATGTCAGTTTTGGCCGTCTTTCTCTACTCCACTCGAACTGACTACTGAAGCTCTCTCTGAAGAAATGAAGGTCACTCTATTGGTCCAGAAGGAAAAACATTTTCTTGATGATCTGGTGGAAAATCATTCCTCGTTACCCAGAATTCAGAGAATTTTGGCCTATGTTCTTCGTTTTATCAGGAATACTCGACTTAGCAAGTCTCATCGTTTTCTTTCTCATCTCACTTCTCGAGATACTCATGTTGCCCTGCTCAAAATTGTGAAATACGTTCAGTCTCATGAATTCTCTCATGAACTCTCAGAACTAGCAAGTGAAAAACCTCTTTGTAAATCATTACGCAAGCTCAATCCTTTTGTCGATAAGGATGGTATCTTGAGGGTGGGCGGTCGTCTCATGCACTCTGGACTCGTCTACGACAAAAAACACCCCATTCTTCTACCGAGTCGTCACCGACTCACGAACCCCATCATTGAGAGTACTCACCAACAATATCTTCACCCTGGCATGCAAACCCTGCATTTTCTTCTGCTCCAAAAATTCTGGATACTGTCAGCGAAAAGAACGATTCGTAGGTGTCTTTCGAAGTGCCTAACCTGTTGGAGACAACATCCCACTGGTGTTCAACCCCCTATGGGGAATCTACCCTCTCTCCGAGTTTCCAAACTCAAACCCTTCTCATGCATTGGCATTGATTTCGGTGGTCCATACACAATCTCATTAGGAAGATATCGAGGAGCAAAAACATACAAATCGTATATTTGTTTGTTTGTTTGCTTCGCCACCAAGGCGCTGCACATTGAACTCGCATCTGATCTGTCAACTGACACCTTTTTAGCGGCGTTGAAACGGTTCATTTCCCGTCGCGGTACTGCACACGGACAACTGAAGCGTCCCGTGGTGAAGTTGTGCCCTTTGCCACTGGGTGACTCAAATTAAAATGCATATGCATTTTGGTGGGCGGTATGTTCCGTCTTCACCCTTTTCTTGTTTGTATTTGTCTAATTATTATTTTTTTTTTGTTTCATTAAATGAATCATTATCGCGAAAATAGGCAGTGTTTCATATTCTGTGCGTAAATATGGAGCGTGCCTCGTATATGCTCAGAAGTTTCTTCGGAGCAGTACTCGATCGAAGAATCGATGAATTGACTAATAGACTCCCTCGAAGAAAGATCAGTGTGACTGAAGTTTCGCTGGCCAGCTCGGGTCGTGTTGCTATTGTTACTAATAGTTTTGGTTCCTCACCTCCACCTATGAAGCCATAGATGAATTCTACTTGCACACAGGTAAGAACCACAGCCTCGTAATTTGCTCTCTCTCATTCAAACAATAAATAAGAATAAATTTCGGATAACGGAACGATCTGAGACACTTCAAACCTATGAAAAATACAGTCCACTTCTCAATGAGCTACAGTATCGGAAAATTATCTAAATATGATGCTAAAGTATCCAAGGATGAATTCATGAATCTGAAAGAATCAATGAATCTGAACTTTATCAAATTTTCATCTATATTTTTAGAGAATGATATATACTTTTCCTTCGTAATCGGAAGTAAATCGACGCGACCCTCCATATCAGGAGCAATATTTTTAATGATGAAATTTGCATCATAATGGGATAAATTATGATAAACTACTGGAACGACATGCGTATATTCTTGAAATTTAATTGAGGCAGCTATCACAAAAATATTTCTTCACCTTCATATTACTTAATTGTGATGAAACTAGTGGCGACAAGTCCTTGATCCACACGTAATGGTATCGAATGAGGGATCGAGATGCTGAACCATTATTATCATCATCATTTTCAGCGAAATATTGATCTTGAATGAGCAGAAGATTGACGTGTTGGTCCTTTTTGTCCTTGATTAGATGAGTTGGCAGAGTTATGAAATTCTTCTCATTCAACTTCAAAATGTATACATTGATAGAAATGTTGTTCTGGTTTTCGAATCGTGGAATCTGTTTGATTGTCATCGGAAACTGAATGCCTTTCAAATCGAAAACTTTGGAGGGGTGGGGGTATGAGGATGTTCGATCACTACGTTTTTGATTGGCTGGGTACATAGCAGATACCACCGCCCAAATAAAACATCGATCATCATCATTCTTGATATTGATGCATGCCTGTTTCCTTTGGCAAATCAATGTATGAAGAACCCAAAAATTTTCGTGTGCCCAACCTGAATCTCTCTCCTGAAATTCATCTAGATTGGCCAACAGTTTATTCTGAACATGGATAGTAAACCATTCACTTAATTTTGTATCTCTATATATTTCTACATTGGATATATTGAGATTTTTCAATTTTCGTATGTCCTCATCACATCTCCTCCTAACGAATCCACCGCGGAATGTTACGTTGACCTTGATAGTCTCTTCTTTTTTAAGTGTGTTCTGTATTCTACGACGGAATAGTGCCTCACAGTCGATCAAAAACTCGGTGACATCCTCATGACGTAAGTTGGTTACCAAACCAGTCCTGATACGAGAATTGAAGGCTGATGCAGAGTCCTGTCAGGAAATACGATGTTTCGCAGTCTCTACTTTTTGGATAGCATGTCCGGAGCCTTGTAGACGAAATATTTTGAATCGGTGTCGCAGACTCTTCACAGAGGACAGCGCTGTAGTAAGATGATTCTTTTCACCCACGTTGCAACTATTTTTCAGTTTCCTAGTTATATGCCTAACTGCTCTCGTACATTCTTTGGGGCCATCTGATGCCACGGCTTTATCATGTTGAGCTAAGAAACGATCAAGCAACACATTGATTTTGACGATGAGAGAACTTGTCAGAGACATCTTTACTCCTCAAATAATATAGTATATAAGATTTTAATCAATTCAATCAATTGGCTTACCTCCAGTTTTTATATCAAAATGTGTGGTCTCTATCGGCGAGATGTAGATAATCTGAAACAATGAGAATTATTACTACAATATAGCTATCATGTCATTCAGCCAATGATTGAAAATAGTGAAATCACGAAACTATCCGAGAGTACCTATATGAATATTTCGACAAAATGGAAGTAATGAAGCATTAATCAAGCCAGGAGGTCGTACAACAACTTCAATGTAAACATTGAATTGTCGATTTTAGCATTTTTCGCTCCATAAATGAGTTTTCATAAAAAATGACCAACAATTCCATGAAGTATTCTATTTTATTAGTTTCACATCTTCAACCATGTTGGTAAATATTTTGTCTCATATCGCCATCAAGCTTCCCTGCCAAAAATACCTTATGAAGTCTTATGAAGAAATATAGATAAAATATGAGTATTAATAAGGATATATAACCGAGTTCTGTAGCGTATGAGTACATTATCTCTGGCACATAAACTTTCTAAAAGGTTTAATGATATTTCATAAGTATATGTGATTTATAAGCGTATACAAATATGGAGTATGAGAGTTTTTATCAGGCACAAGTGGTTTGAGGAGCCTATGACCACCAATTAGATATTCCACTTCCAATTGGAAAAGCATTCTATGAACATTCATGCGCCTTAGTTTATATGAGAAATGTGTAGGAATTCACAAATAGAATTCTATTGGGTATCGTCAGGAAAAAAATAGTTCAGGATTTTAGAGTTTCACTAAGGAATTCCTTACCTAATTCAATGCGATTTCTATTAGCATTCATGTGACTCAGAATAACTGAGAATTTACGAGTTTCAATTAGACAATGAATGCCTAATCTGAAATGTGTCCAATGAGTGTTTATAAGACAACTAGTTCCTAGGTTTATGAGCTCAAATATGAAAACACGGTTTTAAAATTATAGGTTTTTTATCAGCTTGAATGCGGTAAATAATTATTGGGTAATCATTAGTTTTTAAAAGACAATATAGATATAATCTTTGACGTATTCCATGGGTTTTTGTGAGGGTGAAAAGTGTTCGATAAATTATGATATTCAATAGGGAACTGCTGCCCTGATTCTATCGGTTGCTAATGAGTTTGTATGTGGTATATTTGGTTTCAAGTATTCGAAATTTCTTATAAGTAATTAGTGATCTATAATGAAACGTATCTTATTAGTAAAGCTGAGGTAAGATGTGTTCCAGAATTCATGAGTGTTGATAAGGATTTACCGTTATAACTGTATTCGTATGTTATGATGTTTCATGCGTTATTTCTGTCTGAGAATTCACGAGTTCTGGACAATACATGCCTAATCTGAATGTTATCTGATAAGTTTGTATGAGATGTGTTAGTTCTGAGGATTTTTGGGGTTTGAAAAGACATTACTGATTTGAAACGGAATGTATCCTATGGGTCATCCTGAGGCTTGATGTGTATCAAAACTGATGGGTGTTTATAAGGATATACCATTATGACTCCAATGGTATGTTGAGAGGTTTTATGCGGGATTGCTGTATAAGGATTCAAGATTTTAGATTAGACAATACATGTCGGATCGGAAATGTATCTGATCAGTTTTTATGAGATATGTTTCTTATGAGGAAATGTTTGATTAAGGATTCATGAGAGTTGATAGGGATTCACCGTTATGACTGTATCCATATGTTGAAATGAATGATGCGTTATTTCTGTAAAGGGATTCACGAGTTTTGATAAGACAATACATGTCTAATCTGTATGGTAACTAATTAGTTTGTATGAGATGTGTATGTTCTGAAGATTTTTGTAGTTTGAAAAGACGTAATACTGATTTGAAATGAAACGTATCCTATGGGCCAAGCTGAGGCTGGATGTGTTCCAGAATTCATGAGTGTTGATAAGGATATACAGTTATGACTTCAATGGTATGTTGAGAGGTTTAATGCAGAATTTCTGTATAAGGATTCACAAGTTTAGATAGGACAATACATGCCTAATCTAAATGGTATCTAATGAGTTTGAATGAGATGTGTATGTTTTTGAGGTTTGTATAAGGACTATTCTGAAGCTAATGTGTTATAGACTTCTTGAGGGTTGATGAGGATATATAGTTATGACTTCTGGTATATCGAGAGGCTTTTTCGCAGAGTTTTTTCATGATGATTCACGAGTTTGGATCAGACAATTCATGTCCAATATAAAATGTTTCCTATAAGTTTGTGTGAGTTTTCAATAGTACAATATTTTCAAGTTCAAAATATATATTATTAGATCTTATGAGGATTAATGACAATGATTGACAGTAGTTGTTATATGATTATAATAATAAAACAAGAGGTTTTATGCTCAATCCAAAATGTATTTAATGAGTTTGTATGAGAAAATCAGTTCAAAGATTTGTAATTTCTAATGAGAACACACGGTTCTAATATTATAGGTTACCAGCAGTTTTTATGAGAAATATAATTTTTGATAGCTCATAACTTCTATTTTGCAAGACACCATTGCGTAGGTACAATTTTTGTGTTCATATAATATATCAGAGTCAGTGCTTGAACGCACGTCATTGTTGAAGCTGAACATTATATATACAGGGTGCCTGTAAAAGGTTGGGACAGGGCTCGGCTATGGACTCCTGGGATGAAAACAATTTGATTTAGGCCAACTTACCAATATCCAAAATCGTCTCGTTAAATTGGTACAAGGCGTTGAAGTTTTTTTGGAAAAAATAATTTTGCTCATAAAAAGAGTAGGATGAGATTGATTTTCATAATTTTTGGCATAGCATGTTCTGTGACTGTGAGTCACGTTTTGAGATGTTTTTGATCATCATCAGTGACCTGCAAGTATTTCGAACAACTATGATGCCGTACAAATTTGGTGACAACTTTTCAGAGGTCAAACTGGAAACTTCCAGTTTCTTTTCCAGAAAGATATTCCCTTCAGAAATATTTTTTGTATCTTGTTAATTTTTTAGGTTTATTTGCGAATGAAGAATTTCTGATCTGAGGCATCTTATGCATTTTTTAGAAAAATAATCTGGTTGGGACATGGCTTGACTGTAGACTCCTGGGGTAAAAACAGGTTGATTTTAGCCAACTTACCTATATCCAAAATCGTTTCGTTGAGTTGGTACAAGGCGTTAAAGTGCTCACCTTAGGTCCTGTATATATAGTTATCGCTAAATTTGTGACGTGAAAGTTCTTGTAATGCCAAAGAGGACCAGCAACTTATCAGTTTATTTACAATAATAAATCATATTGTAGCCATGATCAATAAACAGTCCAACTAATTAGATTAATTTTCAAAAATGCACAGGATGCATCATATCAGGAATTATTTATTTGCAAATGAACCTCGAGACATATCTGAGATAAACACGATACAAATAATATTTCTGAAGAAAATATTTTTCTGAAAAAAAAACTGGAAGTTTCCAGTCCGACTTCTGAAAAGTTATCACTAAATTTGTACGGCAACATGGTTGTTTGAAACACTTGCAGGTTTACTGATGGTGATCAAAAACATCTCAAAACGTGACTTACAGTTGAGGAACATGTCATGCCAAAAATTGTGGAAATTGATCCCTTCTCTTTTTATGAGCAAAATTATTTTTTTCCAAAAAAACTTCAACGCCTTGTACCAACTCAACGAGACGATTTTGGATATAGGTAAGTTGGCCTAAATCAACTTGTTTCTATCCCAGGAGTCCACAGCCGAGCCATGTCCGAACCTCTTACAGATACCCTGTATATTTTATTTGAAAATATAACTATATTGATTGTCACTTTCTCGGAAAAAACTTTTTCTTTTTAATCACACGACCCTGTATATTGCCATATTTTCCGATTTATTGCAAAAACATCAGCTCATCAAAACAGAATTGTTTTTATATTGGTACTGGTATTTCAACTTGAATACGCACACAATTCGAAGAGACCAAGAAGCCTGAGGGTTTTTGCCAAATGAATCCCCATTCGATCACATAAAAACCATTCAATATACTTTATATCCTCATACATTCTCATAATTCCTATCAGCATTGCATCAAGGAACTATTATATATTTTCATACCTACTAGAAACTGATAGATCCACATGAATACCCGAACAACAAGGCCAAATTCATAACATAGGTAACTCATGAATCCACATAGATTCACATTTGAAAATTCACTTGGAGAGTCATTAAGTCTCCACATAGAGGGGAACACAAAATTCAAGTTGGTAACAAAACAGTAACTTTTTTGCGTTGGTACTTCTGAGACTGAGCTAGCCACTAGCCAGCCATATTTGTTTTAGTTTATGTTGCTCTCGAAAGAAGACCGGTATCTCTGTTTTGATTCGAGAGAATACCCATTATTCTGAAATTATTGTTGAGAATTGAGGTGTAAATTGCATATCATATCATGTGTAGTGTAGTGGATTCGATAGTGCCCCAATCTGAAATAACTTTTGGATAAATGTGAACATTACTCATGATTACCAACGGAATTTGTTTCTTTGTTCGTACCAAGAGGAATGAACATCCGCCATGATGCACAAACTTGTAAGTATTTTTTATCTCGAATATTGCATCACTTCATCCTCATTGCTACTTTGGATTAATAAGGATTCTTGAGTTTGAAATAGACAGTTCATTGCTGATATATATAGGGTTCTATAAGTTCCTGTAAGGTTTATATGTTTCAATGATTGAAGGTTAAAAATGACTGGCACAATTATTTTACGCATAACTTCGAATCTTGTTAGTTGTTTGTATAAGGTTTCCAATCACGATACCTAATTATATTTCATTGCTCATTCACGAGCCTGAGAAGGTATGATATATGTGTGGAAATCAACGAATATAATCGTATATGATATCGTGTGGAAAGACAGGAAACATTGAGGGCAGCATTTATTAGCTGTAATAAGGAATCATGCATCTGATTCAATGCGATTTTTATGAGCATTCATATGATTCAGAACGACTCCAAATTTACAAGTTTCAATGATGAAATTCAGTGTTGATTACAATCGTATCTTACAGGTACATTATAAGCAAAATATCTTCCAGGAATTCATACCGTCTAATGAGGAACCACAGATCCGATTACATTGAATCCTCATTGAATGTATGTGGAATGAAATATTTGAAAACCAATGAGATTGTATAAGACATTACTATCCCAATATGCAATGAATTTTATGAGTTTTCATAAGACAATTAATTTTCGTGAATTCACGGGACCAGTTTTTTGTGAGTTATTTTTTATTTTGAATTATTGAGGAATCAGAACTTCGATCAAAACTGAGCTATCCTGGAAGATGTCATGAATGTTCTTATTCCAGTCTATTCAGGATTTTGATAGGTTCATATAATCGATGAGTCTTTGTATCCGTAATCAAATTAGGAACGCACGATGTTCTTTGAACATTATAGGGATTCCCTTTTGTGCGCTCCAAGCGATAAAAAAAAATATATATTTGAATCACGAGCTTGATGAGGTTTTATGTGGAATTTATAAGATGAGATCTTATCAGAAATCGTGTGTAGAGAGTGCAAAAAGGATTGAATAGGAAACCTTAATCTGATTTTATGCGATTTCTATCAGCTTTCATATTACTCAGGGCATCAGGAGGCTTTATGTATGTTTCAAAAATTCCAAATTGAAAAAAATAACTAGCATAATTTGACACGTATCCTATATCAGTGTGTATAGGAATATATAAGTTTTTTATCTGAATGGTATTTCAAACACACATCAATTTTTTCACAGTTCACGAGAAGAAAGATTATGTCTCCTGAAAACCATCCTATATCAGTATAGAGATTCAAAATGGAAAATGTATCTGTAGAGTTGTGTCCTTGAAATTGCTATCACCAACGAATAAATGATCTTGCAAAATACAAACATATCGAACTCATGAATGTCGCAGTATTTTTTTGTAGATTTGCCATTAATACCTGATGATAAACGTATTCGCTTAAAAAACTGCCATCAGAAACAGATTGCAAATACATTTCAAACTAATGATAAGCGATAGCGATAAGGAATTGAATGTATCAGCAGAACACATTTCAAACACACAAATGCCACGGTATTTCAATAAGATATTATTAGAAACTGATTATAAATTCATTTTGCATTTTGAAGTTCGTGAGGAATCGCTATGAGGAACTGAATAATAATACATATATATCTGTAGAACACAGTTTATACCCATAGAGTTATGTTTATGTTATTATTCAATTACGTTGTTTTCAAATGGAACACCCTGTATATTTTTTCATATTGTGAACATTAAGGCTTTTCGATTTCCAAAAATATATTACACATATGTGATATTTTGAGTAGTAGGCATGAATTTGAAAAATGTCTAGTTTTTCAGTAGATTTTTCATCGATGGGCCTTGTAAATATGTGGCAACATGCATTGTCCATATCACAAATGTTCATATTGACCTTACTGCTGACATACAATGTTTTCTCATACACTAGTTTCAATTCCACCAACATTAAAGATCTACCAATATTCAGCAATATTTATTGTCGTCTCAAAAAGATGTGGACCTCATTAGTATAGGTGGCTATGAACAGAGAGAGTGTAGAATTTTTTTAAATCCTTGCCACCTCCCTGTCGTATTCACAAATTTTTCATACGATAGCGAATACTAATTCAGGATACGAAAATCAGAAACACTGTATCAGCAACAAGGCAAATATGAAAATTTATGATATGGACAATGTTGCCAGATATTTACAAGTTCAATCGATAAAAAGTCTACTGAGAAACTAGAATTTATCAGAATGTTGGGCTAAGACTAGAAATATCTCATAAGTTGTATATTTTTGAAAAGCGAAAAGCATCAATGTTTCAAATGAGGAAAAATATACGTTCCATTTGAAAAAACATAACTTTGGATTGATTATATCTGAATAATAACAGCTTATTCTGAAATTCTGATTACGCCACTGGATTCTACGTGAAAGAATGTATTGTTCGATGAATTGGAAGGTGGTTGAGATACAAGAAGGGTCCCGAAATGCAGCATTTTCAATTTCGCCCTATACAGGGTGTTATTTAAGTACGTGGCCAAACTTGAAGGGGTGATTCTTTGGGTGATTCTAAGACGAAAAGTTCATGTAAACATAGGTCCGGTATTGCTTCGTTTTCAAGATACAGGGTGTCAACATTTTTAAAAGAAATCGTTTTTTTCGTAAATATCTTAATAACCCTTCAACCGATTTTATTGAAATTTGGAAGTGTTATTCAAGGTCGTAAAGGGCTAATTTAACCATAACTATATCAAAAATATTAGTAAGACCCCAGTTTTGATGGTTTAGTAGTTGAAATGTTTTATTGTGTTGTCACAGGGATGTGCAATGAAGTGATTTTTATGTTTTTTCTCAAAAACAAAGCAAGATACGAAAACAATTCTTGAAATAAAAAAGTTGTAATTTTAGTTGCTCAATGTGGAACAAATACAAAAATTGCAAAAAAATCAGTGGCGCACATTTTTTGTGTCAAAAATATTGGTTACAGTGCCTTCCGGGACGCCACTGGACATGATAATTTTGATATAGTTAGGGTTAAATTAGCCCTTTACGACTTTGAATAACACTGCCAAATTTCAATGAAATCGGTTGAAGGGTTATTAAGATATTTACGAAAAAAACGATTTCTTTTAAAAATTTTGTCACCCTGTATTTTGAAAACGAAGCATTACCGGACCTATGTTTATATGAACTTTTCGTCTAAGAATCACTCAAAGGATCACCCCTTCAAGTTTGGCCACGTACTTAAATAACACCCTGTATATCTCAAAAATGCAGCGGGCTACAAAAACTTGGTTTAGGGTATCGTGAGTTTCACTAATAAGAAGCCCACGTTTGCGAAAATGGAAAATCTCTATCTTAGAAAATAAATGAGATACCTATCCCGTTAGGACATCGAAAATGGGACAGCCTGTACAATGTATTCACGAATATTTTGAACCCCTACTCAACTTTTTTATGTATTGTCAATTTTATTTTTTCAAGAAACTTTCTTCAATACTCTTCCTTCAAATTTTATTTATGCCAATAGAAAAACTGACTATTTTTTGAGAAGTTCAACTATTTTTCTGTTGGTATATACAGAAAAAATATGATAGATCGTTCTTGGAAAAAAAAAATCGAATTATACATGAAAATATAAGCAGGGGTTCAGTACATACTGAAGAACTGTCAATAGTAACTCTTTATGAATAGATATGTTGTACTCATTCCAAACTAATCAATGCCACGATGTTTCAATTAAGACTTCCAATTAGGAACTGATGATAAGTGTATATGCAAAACAGAGTTATACTTATAGTATTCGTGAGAAATTGCTATCAGGAATTGATCATGAATGTACCTGCAGAACGCATTTCAAACTCATAAATGCCACTGTAGTACAGTGAGAAACTCTGATCAGGAACTGATTATGAAAGTATCTGCAATAAACATTTCAAACTTATAAATGCCACTGCATTCCGATAAGGAGTTCTGATCAGGAACTGATTATAAATCTATCTGCAAATCAGAGTTCATATGGAATTGCTATGATGAACTCATTATGAATGCATGTAACTACAATACACATTTTGAACTCATAAATACCACGGTACTTTAGTGATAAATTCCGATTAGTGACTGATTATGGAATGTATCTGCAAAACAGAATTCATACTCGAAGATTTCATATGGCTGTGCTTTAATAAGCTATTTATGAATGTATCTGCAATACACACTTTGAACTCATAAATGCCAAGGTATTTAAAAAAATCCCGATTAGGGACTAATCATAATTAATGTATCTGAAAAACAACGTTTATAGTCATACACTTCGAAAGAAATTGCTATTAGGAACTGATTAAAAATGTATCTGTGAAACACAGATTATACTCATAGAGTACGTGAAGAACTGCCAATAGGAACTCATTATGATTGTTCCTGTGAAACACATTTCAAACTGATAAATGCCACGATAATTCAATGAGGAATTCCAATTAGGAACTGATGATAAGTGTATCTGCAAAACAGAGTTATACTCTAAGTATTCCTGAGAAATTGCTATCCAGGTATTGATTATGAATGTACCAGCAGGTTACATTTCACACTCATAAATGCCACTGTACTCCAATAAGGAATTCCGATTAGGAATTGATTATGGATGTTTCTGCAAGACAAAGTTTATACTAATAGAGTTCATATACGGAATTGATATAAGAATCTCATTCTGAATGTATCTGCAACACACATTCCAAACTCATAAATGCCACGGTATTTCAATAAGAAATTATAATATGGCACTGATTGTGAATGTATCTGCAAAACAGTTTATACTCAAAAATTCCTATGAAATTGCTATTACGAACTCATTATAAAATGTATCTACAATACACATTTTCAACTCATGAATGCCACGGTATTTCAATGAGAAATTCCAATCAGGAACTGATTATACATGTATCAGCAGAACAGAGTTTATACTCAAAGACTTCGAAAAGAATTGCTATTAAGAACTGATTATAAATGTATCTATGAAACACAGATGATACTGATTGAGTACATGAAGAACTGTCAATAGAAACTCATCATGAATGTACCTGTCAACCACATTTCGAACTGATAAATGCTACGGTGTTCCAATGGGGAATTCCAATTAGGAACTGATGATGATTTCTATAAGGGACTCATTATGAATGTATCTGCAATACACATTTCAAACTCATAAATGCCACGTTAATTCAATGAGAAATTGCAATTAGGGACTGATTTCAAATGTATCTGCAAAACAGAGTTCATACTCATAGAGTTGCTATTAGAAACTCATCATGAATGTATATTCAGAACACATTTCATTCTCATGAATGCCACAGTGTTTCAATGAGGAATTGCCATCAGAATCTGATTATAAATGTACCTGTAAAACATAGTTCATACTCAAAGACTTCGTTGGAAATTGCTATTAGGAACCTGTCATGAATGTACATGCAGAACACATTTCAAAATCATGAATTTTCCAATAGAAACTCATCATGAATGTACCTGTCAAACACATTTCGAACTGATAAATGCTACGGTGTTCCAATGGGGAATTCCAATTAGGAACTGATGATGATTGCTATAAGGGACTCATTATGAATGTATCTGCAATACACATTTCAAACCCATGAATGCCACGTTAATTCAATAAGAAATTGCAATTAGGGACTGATTTCAAATGTATCTGCAAAACAGAGTTCATACTCATAGCGTTGCTATCAGAAACCCATCATGAATGTATATGCAGAACACATTCCATTCTCATGAATGCCACAGTGTTTCAATGAGGAATTGCCATCAGAATCTGATTATAAATGTATCTGTGAAACATAGTTCATACTCAAAGACTTCGTTGGAAATTGCTATTAGGAACCTGTCATGAATGTACATGCAGAACACATTTCAAAATCATGAATTACGTTGTTTTGATAAGGAATTGCCATTTAGAACCGATTATGAATGTATCTGTGAATTACAGTTCGAACTCATCGACTCCATTGAATATTGCCATTAGGAACTGATTATAAATGTAACTGCAGAATACATTTCGAGCTTATAAATTAATGTTTCACTATCCAACTTGACTCTGATATATTCTCATATGTAAATAATCAGGAATTACTAATAGGAACTGATTATGAATATATCTGCGAAAAACAGTTCATACTTATAAAAGAAAGGAAGAGAATCGCCATTAGAAACTGATTATATATGTATCTGCAGAATACATAGGATTATACGGAATTACTGTTTCACTATCCAACTTCATTCTCATAAATTCTCATATATATTTTTTTATAAGTTTCTATGAGACATTTTTGGCAGGGTTTCGATACTCCAATTTTGTTGATAATGATTATTCATTTTTATATACAGGTGTCTGCTTCTTTCCAAAATATCCTGAAACTGATGATAGCATATACATGTCCAGAACCCTTAATGAGTGGAGATATATATCAATATTCAATATATTGATCATATGAATGACTCTAAGTTTGCCCCATGCAATTATACGCTAATATACAAAAGTCACACTGCTACCCACTCAATCTATGTAATGTATCGTATTGTTCGGATACTCCACTTCAATTAACTTGTCCCACTCGCATCATTTTGTTGAATCACACTCATACAATATCATCTAGATAGGCAGTTATGGGGATAACTATTTGTACCATTATCAAAATGTAGCTGAACGTTATACGTTTCTGATGTCCACAATGAGTGTTTCTACATAAAGTACTCATAATGCGATATAGTAAATAGCAGTAGCTGATGTGTTTAGACGATTTTGGCGCTATTTTACAGCGTTTATCACCTATAGACTCTCCTAATATATTGATTGATGCATATTATTTCAATAATGATATCAGCATTTAATTATATATTGAGACATGCTCCATAATGAAAGCTGAATTAGAGCGGGTATATAGAGAAAAAACTTGAAAAAATCTGCAGAAGCCTGAAGGCTACATCATAGCTGAAGTTATACCTAGTTAACTACCTACCTCAATGATGTTTGATATATCCATGCAATAGGCTATGTGCGAAATGATTGATTATTCATATATTTATTCAAAAGCCGCATTATAGTTGCTTACTTATTGAAAATGTTGTACTATGGATGATTGATTTTGTATGGATGAACATCTTGATGTTGCAATGATCTAACTTGAATAGCTAACAACTGTGAACTAATAATAATAATACCTTTCGGAATATTCTTAATAAAATTGGTAGGAGCACACCATCTGAAAGATTCACTCTGACAACGCTATTTTTACAAATTCAGAGAAATCAATATTCCATCTTCTTTATATTAACCTTCGGACAATATTCAACAAATATGGAATACCGTGAAACAAAAACAACTATATTTATACATACATATGTCTGTATATACACATACACGTATATATGGCCTCAGGCGAGTATCAAGCAGCTTCAAACGCATGAACAAATCATTATAACATTCAAAGATATACATATTCACCTATATATCAGAATACTTGTGGTCTTCGGACTATTCCGGAGTGTTGGAAATCATTACAATGGTTACAGTGTACAAAAAAACTGCATATTTTCATACGAATACACGTTTTTTACGCTTCAGTGTTAGTTTCGGTGGTAACGTTCAGTGGCAGCGCTAGAGCACCTGATGTAGCTGTAAACCAATATCATATAATTTTCTAATTTCAGATTTTTCAACTCAAAATTAGCATGAACATGTGGTTTCGTTTCTGAAATGTAATGCCCGATGTATATGCTAAGTGAATTTCATTTAAGAAATGTCTGAAAGGAGATGTGTCAGGACGAATAACTCTGGTGAATTTGATGGATGGATTTTATCCTGAATCAAATCTCTCTGAACATAATGATTGAATTATGACATGATAATTGACGAAAAATGGTCCAAATTCTTAGAAATGATATTCCAAAACAATATAACCACTCTCACATACACATAATAAATACTTAGGTAGGTAATATACGTAATATTTTTTTGACTATTTTCGTAATATTTTTATATTAGTCGCAATAGCAGGAAACATTCGTCTACAAATGAAATTATGACATATTAATTCAATGGTGTCATATCCCAGTAAACCAGAGTTTATCCCTGGGAAGTCGCGAATAATTAACAACAGGAATACAACTTTCAATGCGATGTTCAAAAAACTGTACCCAGTAATTCCTGGCGACTTCCGAATGTCCGCGACACTGAAGATCCCACGTAAATCCATGAAACGTTGCATCAAACCATTTTTTCGAAGTACAACGGAATTTTAAAAAATATCCACTTTGTGAGTTCCTGTATCTTACTGAAACTAACATTATTTTGCATTACACTTCCATGTTCAACGGAATTTCTTCGTATGACATTTTTGCGAGTTCACTCAAGGAATGCTGTGGGAAGTTACAGTGATAACATATATCATTTCAAATTTATGTCTGCATTATAAAATTCCATAGAAATTCCAAATTGATATATTTTTCACTCTTGTGGTTCTTTTTGAGTACCAGCTTTGATCATTGATGCACTTTTAATTGTTGTAAAACATATATTTTTCATAAAAACAACACTCACAAAAACAAAATCAAAAATATCAACACACATGTGATTTCAATAATTCATATCACTGATAGCATAGCATACATATGTTCCAAAAACAGCTTGCTTTCATTAGAGAGAGATTTTATTACACTGGACACTTGTATGAAAGTTCATCTGAGTGAAGGTTTCATTATAAATATCCTCATTTCACCAAGTAGGTAAGTATAGATCCAGACTAATCACTTCTCTACAGATACATCATGTTCAGAACAGCATCTGGAACAAAAATGTTTTCCATGTATCAGTTTATCTATGACAATTATATAAAGTATGTCTACTTGAGTTGGCTACATATAAAGAGAAACTCTTTTATTATAATATGGAGTTATATTTCATAAAACATGCTGGATGGGCTGACACCAAAAATGTGATCATAAGATATGTTTTTTTTTCAGTTTTATACGAGGTATGTCAAAAAAACATCTATTCTATTCAAGAGGAAATAAGAACTTTTTTTTTCTGCATGTCAAGAAGACTGAAAAAAAAAATTTGAATTCTTGGTTTTAGGCCTTGCAGAACTTTTTATGAAGAAATACTTTTTACCTTAAAACTGATAAGATCAAAAAGTTTTCCATGTGAATTGATCAGAAATTGAAAAAAAATAGTAAAACCTGCTTTTCATCATAGGTAGATGTGATTAGATATTTGAACCTAGTTTCCAATTGCAGTAAACTTTTCTCAACTTTTCTCCATAATACCTACTTTTCGATATTGTCAAAAATAAAGGTACTTTATTCTTGAACAAAATTGATAGTTTTAGACATACCTACCTAGTATACAACTGGAAAAATCAGATATCTGATATTTGCATTGTCAGTTTTGGGCCATGCAGAACTTTTTATGAGGAATAATAACTTTTTTTTGGAAAATTGATAATAAAAAAGTGCCCCATATGTAGCCAACTTAAGTAGACACTCTGTATATATTATAGTTTAGAAATACCCCTCAGGGATGATTTCATTGAATTTACCTTCAAAATAATTGTTGGCCAATCTCTGAATTATTCCATAAATAGGTAGGTATGTTCTCATCATGCATTGGAGTATCACCATATTGTTTCACTGAAAAAATAATATGTACTTATCTACTTATGTAGATGTTATAGGTAGTAGGTATGTGTATAATAGCTTGGTATAAAAATGAACCTACCTATTGACCTGATTAGATTTATTTTGCCTCATCTTCTCTTTCACTATCTCTAGGTCTTCTTGTTTATAGCAGCCCCTCAAACTTCAATTCAATTAGGAATTGGAGGATTTTGAGAGGATCTGTTCATGTATGGTATTTATTCCAGGGTCTGCTGGTATATAGTCCCAGTATGTTTAATTTTGTGTGATGTTCGTACCTACAGCATAATAATAGGTAGGTACCACCCTAATAACACAAGTTAGTCCAATGGACATCCATTGGACAGAGTCGTCTGGACAATCTGGATATCCAATGGACAACTAGAATGCGTACACGGGACTGCATATGGACATCCATGGGACATTCACTTTCCACCTTTTTGGACATCCATAGGAAGTCCCAAACGGACATCTAATGGATGTCCATACCGTACATCCATAGGACATTATCACTGTTCATCCATTGGATATCTAGTATATAAAATTTACATTTATATAGGACGATCTGGTCAATAAATAGAATAGAATCTATGTTTCTGGTTATTACTTGAAAATGTGAACAAGAACACTACAAATAATCATCATAATATAAAATATAATATTAATGTGATATGTTATTGCTTTTATGGTAACTCCTTTCATCATTCCAGTTTGATACAGTTGATACAATCGATTTGAACCACACTGAGAGAAAACTTGAGTTATCATAATTGGAAATCTGATAACCGTTATTACGATATCTGCAATAAATAGGGGACAGATGTGTTCATGTGCTACCATAGATGAAGTGAATTTTCAGGTGACTTGTAGTTATGGCAGCTTATTCAATTTGCGAACTTGTATAAAAACACCGCTGCTGAATAACTACTACTTGTTCTAGTTTCTATGATAACACAGAATGTCGAATAGGAATTATTCCCATAAAATGTTGCAGTAACTCTCCACTCTACAGTGGTTATTAGACTATCGACATAAAACAGCATGTTTTTATTACTGACACAACCATCTTGAGGTAACGCAGTAATTCGTCTCATTTTATTATAGTTATCTGATATCTGCATGAAACCTGACATTTCGACATGCTATTGTAATGTAGCTCATTTTCAACAGTTATCCCAATATTTTTCTACTCTAGTTTATTCATCAAACAGTGGTAATAAGGTTATCAACATTATTCGATGGTATGCATTATGAAACCGTGCTTTGAATTACTGCAATGAAAATAAATATCCTATCCACACTATCACTTTTCATGATCCAAAGTTATTGTTTTCAAAAAAACAAAAAAATACGTTTAGTCTCTGAATTGAAATATTGGGGTATCTGTGGAAGTTTTTTGACATTACTCATTGATTTGTTCGGAGAAATATCATCTATTGCATTACTGACGAATTTATTATGAAATGAGAAGTTGAATACTTATATTTACCCTTCCTTCGGAGTTATGATGAGAATTGTCAATAAAACTTCCCTCACAGAAACCCAGATATTTTGATTCAGAATCTCATCGATCATTTTGTTTTTGAAATAAACCAATTTTAAGCCTTGAAAAGTGGGTATGGAGAATACTTTTTTCATTGCAATAATGCAATGCACGGTGTATTCCACACATCGGTTCACAGCCAGCACTAAAACAAAACTTTGCTACATCACAGACATTCACCAACAAGACACAGCTCTTTCGATTCGGACGATCGAAACCATTGAACAATAATTGAACACGGGCACCCATGACCGAGAACAGAGAAATGAACGCGATCTGTATCTTTGTCAGCCACAATACTAATGAAACACTAGAGCGAACTGAGCCGAATTACGATTGTCGAATGATTGCCTAATAACCGTCATACATGTGAATTGCTAGAGTTATTCGTCAACGTACAATGCTAGAAACCCAAACAGCTATGATTATTGGGACAAACATTATCTGAATTCGCCAATGAGCATAATTCACAAAACGAGCTATGTCAATAAAAAATCTGAATAGACTGGAATTTATAAAATTCTCATAATGTCATAACACACCTGCGTTATGATGGTAGCAAATGTCCATTCAAGGGTATTACAAATGATTTAAGAAATCGATCTTTATAATTACAGAATGGAGAGAATACTGTTGTAATAATAAAATGATCAGGAATAGGAGATTTCCTTATAAAGGTTATTACAATCAGAGCTGGTAGATATTTTTAATATCCAGTTTCTCTCAGTGCAATTTCTCAAGTTCACATTATATTGCACTAAATATTATGTATAGATAGGCACTCAATTTCAGACCAGTTCTAATGTTGAAATCCTTAGACATCTTCATCAACACGTCCGCAATGGAATAATGGCCTTCATGCACTTGAATGAATAAGTGACTCATGTGTTCTTCGATCGAATGAAATAGCATCACAAAACACTCGTCGTACACACACAAATATTATGGAACAGATTATAACAATAATGTCATTATGAATAGTACACAAAATTCGAATGGATTGTATGGATATTACCAAAACGCTAGATTTGAGAATAAAATCATCAGTCTCAGGCGTTCTGACCGTGCACCGATGTTCAACAACAAAACAAAAATGGCGGACGGCATCACACATCACACGGCTCCGGCTAACCATGTGCACAGCTGTCGCCAGCGAAGGACCGAACTATCTCGATGATACCCGAGACGAAAAAGCAACAATGTACATCATATGGACTGTGTATGGACTACTGCAAATTGATGTCCATTGGACATTATCTTATGGACATTCTCCACGAACTTGTCAAAGAACAGTGGAAAATGGAGACTTTCGATAATACCAAAAGGGTTATGTCGAAAGAAGACACTCATGCACAAAAAATTCTTTATTCAACTATGAGGAGAATAGGTAACAAGTTTGAAACAGGATTATTGTGGGAAAATGAAGACTCTGCTCTTTCAGAGAGTAAGAAGAACGCATACAAGCGACTCTTGTGTACTGAGAAGAAAATGGACAAAAACAAATCATATGGGAAAATGTACTGTGAGAAAATATTAGATATGGAACAGAAAGGTTACATCACTAAGCTGACCAAGGAAGAAGTGGAAGAAGATAGACAAAGGTTGTGGTACCTCATTTTGGCGTAATCAACCCAAATAAGCCAAATAAACTTCGTATTGTTTTCGATGCCGCAGCAAAGTCTAGTGGTGTAAGCCTAAATGATTGTCTTTTGTCTGGTCCAGACTTATATAACTCACTATACACCATATTATTCAATTTTAGAGTTGAGAGAATAGTATTCACTGCGGACATTAAAGAGATGTTTCTACAAGTGAATGTGAAGAAAGACGACCGCGCAGCCCAACGCATATTGTTTAGAGGAATGAAGAGACGAGAACCACCTGATGTCTATGAAATCAATGTTGTTTTCTTTGGCTCGACCAGTGGACCATGTTCAGCACAGAAAGCTAAAAATAGAAATGCAAGAGACTTCAATGATCGTTATCCAGAAGCAGTCAGAGCAATAACTGAAAATCATTATATGGACGACTATCTTGGAAACGCTGATTGTGAAGAAGAGGCAAAAACATTGGTCAATGACGTAATCAATATTCATAGACAGGGAGGATTTACAATATGCAACTGGATATCTAATGCACAAGATGTGATTCGAAATTTAGATCCAATTTTAGTAGCTGACAGTCAGAAATCTCTGGAAAACAACACGGACACATCAACAGAGAGAATATTAGGAGTTTGGTGGAACCCAGAAAAAGATATGTTTGGCTTCAAAACGAAAATTCATGAAATAGATAAATCTGTATTAGAAAATGTGAGACGACCTACGAAAAGGGAGATCTTGAAAGTTGTCATGTCAGTTTTCGATCCTTTGGGATTTTTAGCCAACTTCATGATCACTGGGAAAATTCTATTACAGAATATATGGCGAAGTCAAATAGGATGGGATGACGAGATCACCGATACTCTGATCAAAAAATGGACTAACTGGATAGAGGATTTGAAGAATATTTCTGAATTCAGCATTCCCCGGCAGTACTGTATTTTAAATAGAGAGACAAGTGAAATCCAACTCCACATATTTTGCGACGCCTCTGAAAATGCTTGTGCATGTGTGGCATACATGCGCTGGCAAGATAACAATGGAGTAAGAGTCTGTTTTGTAAGTGCTAAAACAAAAGTTGCACCTCTGAAGCCAACTTCAATACAATAACTTTTTTGAAAAATAATTTGGAATTGATTATCAGCAAAACTTTTTATTGGACCGATTCGAAAACAGTTCTGAACTAAATTGATTCAGAAGCACGTAGTTACAAGGTATTTGTTGCTCAAAGACTCGGTGAGATTCAGGAGATAACTAATTCATCTGAATGAAGACACGTTGGATCGAAACAAAATGTTGCTGATGAAGCTACTAAATATTATGATAACATGGATTACTCATCCGGCAGTAGATGGATCAATGGTCCACCATTTTTGCTCGAAAACCATGACAAGTGGCCATCTGCAGATATAAAAGATTCACTAGGACATCAAGAGGATACCTAAGAACGTAGAGAATTCGTATTTTTGAACTTTAAAAAAGAAAATTTGGAATTACCCAATCCAGAGAGATTCTCGAAATGGATGAGACCGAGGATGAGACTGTTGAGAGCAACGACTTGGATGAAGAGATTCATAGAGAATTGTCGGAATAAGATCAAGAAAAAGGCCATGCTTGATTGCATAGAACTTCAGGAATCTGAAAAATTGTTGTACAGGAAAGTCCAATATGATTCATTTCCAGAAGAATTGACTGTCCTATCAAAAGGTAAATCTTTATTCAGGTCTAGCCGACTATTTACACTCAACTGTGAATTGAATCCTGACGAGAGATTGATACGATTGGGGGGAAGATTGAATAATAGCAGTCAATTGCATATGAATATAAAAAATCCAATAGTTTTAGATCCGAAGCACATAATTACGAAATTGATCATCCAAAACTACCATGAGGAAGTCAACCATCATGGACAGGAAACAGTCATCAACAACCTTAGACAAAAATTTTGGATACTTCAAATGCGACATGCTGTCAGAAGTTGTTGGGCAAATTGCCAGAAATGTAAGAATAGAAAATCTTCGCCATTAATTCCGATCATGGGGCAACTACCGTCATGTCGTTTGGAACCAACAATTAGGCCATTCATCAAATCAGGAGTTGATTATTTTGGACCAATCGAGGTGGCTGTTGAAAGAAGTGTTATTAAACGATATGGTGTCATTTTCACCTGCATGGTAACCCGGGCAATCCATTCGGAAATCGCACATGACTTGAGTACAGATGGATTCATTCATGTGTTTAGACAATTTGGCTGTAGACGGGGATTCCCGGAAGAAATGTACAGCGACAATGGTTTATGTTTCGAAGGGGCTGATCGAGAACTCTCAGAAATCCTTCAGAAATTAAATCAGTCAGAAATAACCAAATTTTGTACATTGAAGGGTGTAAAATGGTTCTGGAATCCAAGTTCAGCACCTCATATGGGAGGAGCATGGAAACGACTCATACAATCCATAAAGAAGAACATCAAAGAAGTACTTAAGACCAAGCATCCTCAAGAATATGTTCTGAGGACAATATTTGTCGAAATTGAAAATATTTTGAACTCTCGACCACTGACTCACGTTTCTGTCGACCCTGGCGATCCGGAAGCTCTGACTCCAAATCACTTCCTCATTGGACCCTCTCACACTGCTTTGCCTTGCACTGACATCGATGAGAAGAATGTTGATTCGCTGTCGAAGTGGAGAGCTGCTCAGAAGATAGTGAACATCTTTTGGCAGAGATGGTCAAAAGAATATTTACCATCGATTGCCAAAAGAACTAAATGGTTCAAAGATCAAGTTTCAATCAAATTAGGGGATATCGTTTTGATTGTGGACCCCAATGGTCTAAGAAATGTTTGGCACAAAGCTAAAGTGACCAAACTATATCCAGCCAAAGATGGAAAAATAGGAGTTGTTGATGTTACGACATCGAATGGAAACACCCTTAAAAGGCCAGTATCGAGACTTTGTGTACTGGATGTGTCAAGAAAAGAAGACGAAACCAATGATTAATAGAAGAAATGAAGATAGTAGTATTTGTACTCATACCAGGATAAAACAAATACTAGGGGGAAGAATGTTGTAGATTGTTTAATCAGTTTGTTCGATTTTATAAATGCCCTGTAATTTAACATGAGTCGACTGTGGAAACAAAAAAACATGAGTATAAAAAAATATAATTTTTGACTTTGACACGTATATTCTTGAATTTATTATTTTTGCCTTTCGAACCGGGATATTCAGAGATATATTTCAGGTAAGACTGAAACATAGGCAAATGAAGATACATCGACTTCATCGTTGTGTACACTATATCTCTCTATCCAATCATCTTACATGGAAACTGTTGAAGCAGACGAGTTCGCAATGACCATATAAGACGACTTTCAAGCAGGTATAACGCACACAGCTTGCAGAACAAGAAACCTCGACTTTGACTATGTTTACACTGTAACCCTGAAGTATAACATCTGACTTGCATACAGTTGGAGCAGATACGACTACAGTGACCATATAAGACGACTTCGAAGGGTAAATAGCGAGTACAACAGGCAAATGGGGATATATCGAATTCATCGTTGTGCACACTATAGGTATATTTCTATCCAATCATCTCACATGGACGACATTGAAGCAGAAGTTCGCATTGACCATATAAGACGACTTTCAAGCGAGTATAACGCATATAGTTTGCAGAATGAGGAACTTCGACTTCGACTATGTTTACACTGTAACTCTGCAGTCTAGCATCTGACATGCATACAGTTGGTGACCATATCAGACGACTTTGAAGGGTATATAGTAAGAGAAATAGGCAGATGAAGATACATCGACTTCTTCGGTATGCACACTCTATATCTCGATCCTATCAACTCACATGGGTATTATTCAAGCAGACAAGTTCCCGATGCCCATATGAGACGACTTTCAAGCGAGTATAACGCACACAACTTGCAAAACAAGAAACTCCGACTTCGACTATGTTTACACTGTAACTCTGCCGTCAAGCATCTGACATGCATACAGATGAAGCATATACGATTGAAGTGACCGTATAAGTCGACATTGAAGGGTATATAACGAGTACAATAGGCAAATGAAGATACATCGACTTCATCGTTGTGCACACCATATCTCTTCATCCTATCATCTTACATAGACACTATTGAAGCAGACAAGTTTGCATTGACCATATTAGACGACTTCTGAGCAGGTATAACGCACAAAGCTTGCAGGACAAGAAACTTCGAGTTCGACTATGTTTACACTGTAACTGTAACACTGACATGCATACAGTTGAAGCAGATACGATGACAGTGACCACCCAATGGGCACACTAACTTTAAAATAACGTTGAGAATGAAAAGTAACCGAACGTTAAAAATCGGTAAAAATGTCGCGGGAACTAACGTTTTTCTGCTCTGAGTGTTATATCAGGATTAAACGTTGTTTTTCAACGTATAAATATGAGATAATCATATTATCAACCGAAACGTTGAACTTAGACATATATCTAACATTATACGTGTACGTATAGTCAACGTGAAAATTCAACATATAAATCGATCATTCCAATTGAACGTTGTTTTTCAACGTATGAATACGGTATTTTTATATATTAAACTAAAACGACCTATTGAGACGTTTATATAAAAATACAAGTGTACGTCATAATCGACATGAAATTTCAACGTTTATATAAGCCGCAGGAAATAACGTATGATCGACAAAAAAAACATATTGATATTGAACGTAGTTTAACAACGTACAAATAAGATACCATAATATTATAAACCAAAATGTTGAAATGAAACGTATATTTAAAACAATACATAAGCGTATTCTCAACGTATAATGTCAACGTTGCAATAACATTTACTAAATTATTTGAATTATATGTAGTTTTCTTACTTCTAATCAATCCCTCGATGAATTCAGGTAAATCTAACGTTGATTTTCAACGTATAAATATGATAATATTATATAATCACCTGAAACGTTCAACTAAAACGTATAACTGCAGCTATTGGTGTACGTATAATTAAAGTGGAATTTCAACGTAAACGTAGAATTCACGAAATCATTCAAATTGTATGTAGCAACCCAACCGTCTACGTAACGTAATTTTTCAATGTATAATTACAACATTATCATGTTATCATCCATAACGTTGATCTGGAACGTAGATATAAGAACATACGCGTACGTATGATCAACGTGAAATTGCTACAGAAAAATTGAATATTGCTTCAAGTCATGTTCCAACGTATAAATACGATATTAAATAAACGTTGAACAAAAACGTATGTATAAATCTATTCCTACAAGTATAAATCAACGTAAAATGTGAACGTAAAAATGTTATTTATGAAATCATGCGAGTTATATGTGACATTCTCTCCATTTATTTAACGTTGTTTTTCAACTTATAATCAACTTGAAATTATAGCGTGAAATTTTAGATGATGAAATCCTCAGAATTATATGTTGTATTATTTTCTTTTATTAAACGTTGTTTTTCAACGTCAAATTTCAACGTTAGAATAAAATTCATTAAATCATTCAAATTATATGTAGCAACCCTACAATTTTTTAACGTTGTTCTTGAACATATATCTACTATATAATTATGTTATCAACCGAAACGTTGAACAAAAACGTATGTATAAATATATTCCTGTAAGTATAAATCAACGTAAAATGTGAACGTAGAAATGTTATTTATGAAATCATGCGAGTTATATGTGGCATTCTTTCCATTTATTTAACGTTGTTTTTCAACTTATAATCAACGTGGAATTAAAACGTTAAATTTTAGATGACGGAATCTTCAGAATTATATGTTGCATTATTTCGTTTTCTGAAACGTTGCATTTCAACGTAAAATTTCAACATTAGAATAAAATTCATTAAATCATTCAAATTATATGTAGCAACCCTACATTTTTTTAACGTTGTTTTTGACATATAACTACTATATAATTATGTTATCAACCGAAACGTTGAACAAAAACGTATGTATAAATTTATTCCTATAAGTATAAATCAACGTAAAATGTCAACGTAAAAATGTAATTCGCGAAATCATGCGAGATATATGTGGCTTTCTTCCCATCTATTCATCGTTGTTTTTCAACTTATAATAAACGAGAAATTATAACACAAAATTTAAGATAATAAAATCATTATAATTAAATATTGCATTATTTCCTTATATTAAACGTTGCTTTTCAACGTTAGAATAAAATTCATCAAATCATTCAAATTATATGTAGCAACCTTAAATGTTTTTTTACGTTATTCTTGAACATATTACTACTATATAATTATGTTATCAACGGAAACGTTGAACTACAACGTATATATAAAAATATACGTAAACCTGTAATCAACTTCGAAATTCAACGTAAAAATATGATGGATTAAATGATTCAAATTATATGCAGTATTCTTACATTTTAATAAACGTTGTTTTTGCAACGCAGAATCAATGTGAAATTTCAACGTGAAAATGAGATATATTAAATCATTCAAATTATATGTAGCATTCTTGCCTCTTATTAAACGTTATTTATCATCGTAAAAATTGAATTTAATTAATCATCTAAATTATATGCTGCCTAGTCACCTTTTATCAAACGTATTATTCCAACCTTTAATTGAATGTTAATTTTCTACGTGAAAATATAATTTATCAGTCAATGTTAGAATAAAATTCATTAAATCATTCAAATTATATGTAGCAACACTACATGTTTTTTAACGTTGTTTTCGAACGTATGACTACTATATAATTATGTTATCAACCGAAACGTTGAACTACAACGTAAAATTATGATGTATTAAATGATTCAAATTATATGCATCATTCTTACATTTTAATAAACCTTGTTTCTGCAACGCAGAATCAACGTGAAATTTCAACGTGAAAATGGGATTTATCTAATCATTCAAATTATATGTAGCATTCTTGCTCGTCTACGTATAATTAACGTTAATCTAAAAGTAATGTAATGTATTCAATCATTCAAATTATATTTGGTAGCCTTGCCTTTCATCTATTTTCTTTCTTACAACCTTCGAAAACCGGTAAAAACGACGGCACTGAATTGCCATCCCCGAGCAGTTTTTTTCAACACCTATTTTATAAATAAAAAACAGATATTTTATAAATATTTTATAAATAAAAAATTTTACAGGCTACTTTTGGGCCAGCATTTTGTTCAAATGATTTTTTTCAGGACCTTTAAAAACTCAACACAACTAACTATTAAAATATTCATAGTTAGAAAAAACAATAGGAACTAGTAATAAATAACCTCTTTTATGGTTGATTCAACCATCAGCAAAATACAAAAAGTGAAATTATCATTATTTTCCTGTCCAAACATTTCCAGCATGTCCCATTTTTCATTAACACATCTTGTAAGTTGTGAAAAATTATATTTTATACAACCGAGTAGGATTGGTTGACAAAATATTATTTTCAATGCCAAAATAGGTAGTGCATATTCCCATTTTCTAATTCAATAGTTTTGGTTTGTCCAGGAGTTCTCATAAGAATTCTATAATCTTTAGGCAGCAAAAATAAAAACAGCATTCAGTATACATAAAGGAAATTTGTAATTGCAAGTTAAATTATATTCATTAACCCATTATCTGAGCTTCTGCTTTATCTCTATAGAAACATCAAAGGTAATATCTACACTGTGTCCATAAAGTCACCCCCCCTGGTTATTTTTCGAACGACTGGGATTTTTTTTTTCAAAATATTTTTGGTCACATGGTAGTTTAGGTACTACATTTTGACACCGATAAGAAATATGTATCTTTCAAAATGGCGGCTGGACGCCATTTTGAAAGTTTCTTTCAAATGAAATGGGGGGTCAAATGATACCTCATTTTGAAGGTCTTCTAATTCTCAATTGAACCCTAGAATTTCAGATTAAAATATTCATCCAAAACAAAATGGCGGATGATAATGTTTGAAATCTCAGCTCTCAGATACATGGCTATCAACGAAATTTCGTGTAATCTTCAATTTTTTATTGCCTCTATAAGCATCCAGAAGTGTTCTCCATCCAGAAAAATGTCGAAAGGGGGCCATCTTGGAGAATATTCAAATAAGATGATAGTCGATGATATACCTACTTTATATCCAATGTCTGAAAATTCTCCAAGATGGCCCCCTTCCGACATTTTTCTGGATAGAGAACACTTCTAGATGCTAATAGAGGCAATAAAAAATTGAAGATTACACGAGATTTCGTTGATAGCCATGTATCTGAGAGCTGAGATTTCAAACATTATCATCCGCCATTTTGTTTTGGATGAATATTTTTATCTGAAAATCTGGGGTTGTATAGAGAATTGGGAGACCTTCAAAATGAGGTATCATTTGACCCCCCATTCTATTTAAAAAAAAACTTTCGAAATGGCGCTCAGCCGCCATTTTGAAAGATACATATTTTTTATCGGTGTCAAAATGTAGTACCTAAACTACCATGTGACCAAAAAAATTTTGAAAAAAAAATTCTCAGCCGTTCAAAAAATAACCAGGGGGGGTGACTTTATGGACACAGTGTATATTATTCTCAGGACAATTCGTATGATCAAAATTATGAACGTCGAAAATTCCATCAGTTCCTAAATTCCCTCGAGCATCATTTTACTGAATTATATAAATTCTTTTGTTCTGGATTTGCAGTTGAGTTTTGATTATGGAATTCTGAAATATCCTGAATTTTCCTGCAATTTTCTTCTGAGATAATTCATGTAATTTTCAAATGGAAAACAGGAAAATACATTTATAGTGCCATACATTTTCACATCATCAACCAAGTGAACAGGGTGTCCCAAATTCGAGGGGTATCATTGGGATCTTGGTAACCATAACAGATAAAAAATCGGTTGAATTAGGGCAAAGTTGCGCAATTTGATGCTGATCAAAATGCCGCCTCAAAAATTTGGAAATTCCGAATACTTCCGAAGATATTTGGAAAAACCGAATGTTCATAGATTCTGTATTATTATTGCCACTTTTCCGCTCTATCCAATGATACTAATAGATTTGTGATCCGACGTTTCGTCTTTGAGGAGCCCCATCATCAACTCTGTTTTTTTTTAAGTTCGATAAATTTTTTTTGTCCTAAAAAACTATTCAATTCTAAATCTAATGATATACTTCACCTTACAATAATCCGACGTTTCGGACCAAAAAATCATCATCAGTGTTATTCGATGATGTACGAGAAAACGAAACGTCGGATCAAAAATCTGAAGAGGGCATCTTGCACAAAAGGAAAAATTGCTGCGAAAATGTCAAATTCATTCTGGTTTCTCTATTCAAGTTTCCTATAAAAAGTTACCTATTCTCGAAGTTTCTAATTCCAAGAAATGTTTTTTTTTTCTGATGTTACTAAAAGTTTACATTTTCGTAGCAATTTTTCCTTCTCTACAAGTTGCCGCCATCAGATTTTTGATCCGACGTTTCGTTTTCTCATAACCATCATCAAATAACACTGATGATGATTTCCAGTTTCGAAACGTTGGATGATTGTTAAGTGCAATATGTCGTTGGATAAAGAGTTTTTAAAAAAAATTGTTTTCGGCCATTTAAAAAAACGAAGTTGATGATGGCTTCTCATAGACGAAACGTCGGAACACAAATCTATTGATACCATTGAATAGAGCGGAAGAAGTGGCAATGATAATATAGAACTTATTTTGTCATATCACTCCGAATAAAGTCAAAAAAATATAAACGAAATCGCGAATATTTGTTTTTTTTTCAAATATCTTCGGAAGTATTCGGAATTTCCATACTTTTGAGGCGGCGTTTTGATCAGCATCAAATTGCGCAACTCTCCCCGTATTTAACCGACTTTGTGTCTGTTATTATTACTGAGATCCCAATGATACTCCTCGAATTTGGGACACCCCGTACATTGAAAACAACAAAATCTCTACCATGCTGATTGAATGACGAATTTTTTCAAATATTCATCTGCAACACCCATATATTTTCCAAGATCCCCATGTATATATTTGAATTTGTAACAACCAATTCTCTGAGCTTCTTGTTTGTCTCTGAAATCACTGGCATTAAATAGACGTTAGTTGAAAAAGGGGACATATGTTTATGAAATAATGTTTCATATTCAAGCATAAGTCAATTTTAAACATGTTTATAACCTAAATATCCATTCCAAAAAAAAATCCATTCCGAAAACACATTAGAAGCAATTAAGTTCTGCAATAAACAAAATATGTGATTAAGAAATGATTGACACCAAATCCAAAAAAAAAACAATAAAATCATATGGTTATGCATGAAATTTCACCTAATTATTTGTTGGAATATATTTTCTTCCATAAAGAATGATTTGGCACCATATCACAGAAATAACTAAAATTCAAATTCTTGTTCGTTAAAAAAACATTTCAGAAATTATCTACGTGTTTGTTGGAATAGATTTTTTTCCTTTGATCAACCTTGTGGAAGCAAATTTGAGCCATTCTTTTATGACATTACATAATTTGTACTCATCTATTTCTCTTGAGGGAAAAGCATACTTCACAGCATCTGTAAATAAAGTGGATAATCTATGTTAATTACAGAGTATCTGGAGTGATACGCAAAAGTACACCAGATGATTCAACAAATGAAATGAATGCCTATTGCTTTTCAAAAACAAGTAGAAGGGCACAGAATTTGATTTTAAAATGTAATTCTCGTATTGAAACATCTGTATGAAATCCATAGCTTTAGAAATGCAACTGAATAAAAAACTTGCATGCATTCATTGTTCATATACAGGGTTATTCAAATTCAATGCTCTTCATTGGGAAATTCAAGAATTTTGAAAGATGTAAAGATGGTTGAATTGGGGCAGTTGTGGACTTTCATACTCATCAATAAGTGAAGGAAAGTGAAAGTCCTTTTCGTACTATGCTTATTTGAAAAATTTATCTATCTAAAATTTTTTCATGATCCACACATTCTCAGCATTGTAATTCGACTTTTCAACTTGAACAGTAGAATGGCCGAATTCTTAAACAGCAAATATCTTTTTGAAAAGTGACAATGAGAAAGTGCACTCAGTTTTTTGTATCTCCATTAATCAAGGGTGAAAAAAAAAAAAAAAAAATTGGAATTAAAAATTTTTTCAATTCTTCTCAAATGCCTAGAAAACAAAAGACTATCATGGATTTTCTTCCACTCCATAAAAATGAGCATGAAATTGTGGAATTGCCCAAATTCAACCTTCTTTGCATCATTCATGGTTCTCGAGACTCCAATGATGAGCATTGAATTTGAAAAACCCTGTAGTAGTATTGTCTTGAAAAAATTCTATTCTAGCTCAGATTTGGAGCCTGATATTTTTCATGGTTATTTTCACACTATCTAATAGGTAATTTAATTTGGACACTGAGATAAATGCTGTCAAGAATTTCCATTGAATTGGCTATGAAAGTAATTGAAATGAAAATATTGCGTTGAATCTAAGCTCTTATTTTTTTCATAACTATTTATCTATTTTATGGAATACCTATGAATTAAAAATTCAATTTTCTATTATATTCTTATTTTCAATAAAGTGTGAAATCCCCGAAGCCATGACAAGGGTCAAGGGGAGAGAATGGCCATTGATTTTTCACCCTTCTATACATACAGATAATTGCTAAATCTGCTGAGCAAAAAATATATTCATAAAATATTGGCTAGCTGATCCAAGAAAAATGACCAAATTTCTGAAGGTACTGCAAATCTTTACCTAATATCAGCTGTTTTGTTTTGAGCTTCTCAAAAGATATTTTTTCTCTTCCCTTCCAGTTGAAGTTTCTTGCTACTTCATCAGACAGAAGATATTTCAGCATTCTTCTTGTATGGCTTTCTGTGCCAGACCCACCAAGAGTGGCTAATTTTCTTACCTAAAAACAAATTATTTACATTATACAGGGTGATTAACTTTCCTGAAGCAGGACTTCCAACAACTAATAAAATATCTTATATCAATGAAAAGTTCCTACAAACGTAATGGTCATAAAATGCTTCATTTATGAGATACAGGGGCATTGAAGTTAAAAATTGGCATTGTCACCCGATAGTAATTTTCCCGAGAATATCCAAAAAAAGATAATAAGGAGTCAGCTAATCTTTTCTTACATTCCAGGTCTTCTGAAGATGGCAACTACCAAAATATGTATAGATCTACTAAATATTTTTGTTTGTATTTGATGACATATTGCGAAAGTTTCATGATACCTATTATATAGCTATAGAGTACTGATATCTCAAAAGGAATACCCATGAGACTCCTGCATTAAATTTTTGGAGCCAAATTTGGATTTTTTGATTATCATTTTCAAAACCATTGCATCCTATCAAATTCTATTCAAATAATATTTCTTGTGATACTACTAGTTTATTTCCTCTCAGGTAAATAATTCACGAGAATATTTTGATTTTTGTTCAGCGGTTCATTAGTAATTCATAGTAAATATTTATTTTCAAATTCAAGGTCCTGTATCTTCTAAACAAAGCTTTTTACGACCCCTTTCAACTGTTCTCCCAAGAATAAGTTTTCTATGGATAGAAGAAAAACTATGGACTATGCTGTAGAAGAGAACACTAAAAACTATTATAACCTTTGGAACCAGTTAAACTGGGGAGAGCATATGTAAAAAATTCATCATTTCACATTTTATTATTTTATATCTGTGAATTTGGAAATTTTACAGATTTTACATAAAAAAGGTATGTTTCACAAGAATGCAGAAATTTTGACTCACCATGTATGTCCATAATGCTTGATCATCCCTGAGTTTCAAGTCAAATTCCTGAAAGTTCAGCAGGATTGTGAATGGAAAATCTGGTAAGTCAACAGGTGGCACTAGGTTTTCAGCTCCAGTCATACTAGTGCGTCTATTTATTTCAGCCAGCAGAATTGAATGTTGGGAAACACTGGCAGAAATTTGGCTCAATGTTTGTAGAACAACATTCTCGAATTCTAAAAAAAAACATAGACATGGAAATTAATTGGGAATAAAATCATTGATAGAAAATATAACAAGTATATATGAATTTTGGAAAACATTAGTGAATTCTGAGTAGGTATGCATATCAGCAAGTTTACCTGTGTTTTTTGCCAGAGGAATAATACTACTTCTAGCTCTGGAGCTGCAAGAAACAATGGAAGAGGGCCTTGAAGACATTTCTCCATCAGAAATAATATTATGCTGTGAGGAATGTGACAACTGAGACAATGGAATATTAATTTCATCGTCATCCAGCCGCATTCTCTTGGCACCTTCATCTTCACAAATGAATGTTGAGGGTGAATTAGTCACATCAGGAATATTTTTAGATACTTCTGGTGTGGAAAGGATATTTGGGGATAGACTCCTAGAGCAGAGTGATTCATCAGACTCATTAAGGATGCTTTTTTGGCATAATGATATATTAGAATCAGCAGATTCATAGTTGTCTGTCAAAATGTTTTTCAAATTGTTATCTGCTTGTTCATATGTTGCTGAAACAGATCAGTTGAAATCAAACTGAAACATAATTTATTGGGAACACTTACCACAGGTGAAATGACATTTCACCCTATAAGTAGGCCAGGTCTTTTTGAATGGGGTGAGGCTCTCAACAAATTTTTGGAATGGAATTTTATTGGTGCGGTTTGGCCAATAACATTTGGTTTGGTTCTTGTGTAACCACATCAATGGCACAACAGAAATTTCTCCAGTCGACTCCATGTCAGATTTCAAAAATTCCACAACGGCGAACATGATTTTACTGGTGAAAATCAGAGAATTTATAGTGGTATAGAGGAAAGGCTGCAAAACCTTCTTTATATGGCATAGTCATGCATTTGTGTGAAATGTCACATATATTAAATGTTGTTGCCTTAGATTCATTCACTTTTTTTACATAAAATATTCCTAACTTTCTTGAGTCTAGAGGATATGTATATAAATCATCATGGTATGTGAAAGGCTCACCCTCAAATACATATGTACCCTCAATACATCTGATGAATTTTAATAAATATATTTTCTTGCATTTCAACATAATGCAGTTGTTTGGTGCAAATATAGTTAAGAATGTATCATCAAATTGCAACCGTTCACAATCAAATGAAATCAGTTTCCCTTGAGCATTATAAACTGAATTATATAAATTCTTTGGTTCTGGTTTTGAAGTTGGGTTCTGATTATGGAATTCAGAATTAGTATGGTCCTGTTCCTGAATTCTCCTATGCAGTTGCTGTAATGGTTTATTTGCAGAGTGCAATTTTCTTTTGAGAGAATTCATGTAATTTTCAAATGGAAAACAGGAAAATTCATTTATTGTGCCATACATTTTCACATCATCAACCAAGTGAACCAAACTATGTACATTGAAAACAACAAAATCTCTACCAAACACATCAGCTGATTGAATGACGAATTTTTTTAAATATTCATCTGCAACACCAATATATTTATCAATCAAGTCCCTGTCAGTCAGAATAAAAATAGCACAATGTAGCAATAAAATCAACTTGTACTGAACACTATTGATAGCATTATGAAAAATCACTGGAAAGGTGTACATAATGAAGAGTTTGAATTCTGTAGCTTTCCACCTTCGAATTTCCTTAAATGTTCTACATTTTCTAGGAAAATCTGATGTTATATAATCATGTGTAATAGCTACTTTCTCTTCAATTTCATTAATGAGTTTTTGTGACAACTTAACAGTAGAAGTATCAAAATAATAATTTACTAATAACCTTTTAACTACACCCAAGAAAAGTAAGTGCATGGGGTCCAAAGGAAACTGTGTTATTAGTTTAATATCTGCTCTTAAAAGGGGACTCTTTCCTTTGATATATTCACAAGTTGGTTCATTCAAGAAGTCTTGATCCAACTTCTGATCAAACAATACGAGTTCATCTTGGGCATATATTATGCGGTGTTTTTCATAAATACCAACAATTTGACATTTTTCACATCCCAATTTTGAAGTATGACCAACAGTTTGACGTAGATAACTTCTAGCGGGAGCATCACAAATGAAGAAATGTATATCAAATGAAAATAGGTTTTCATTATAATTAATACCAGTTTGCTTCAAGGAGATGATTTCTTTCAAAAATTTATCTAAGTAAGTTGTTAAGGGGTCTGGTTTACCTTTTCCACAGAATAAAGCAATTGTAAATGGAGAATTTTCTATTAAATCTGGGCACATACCCAAAATAGGATACAACTCAGTTGAACTACTTTTAAAAAGTGGTAATCCATCAATATTAACTTGTAACAGAATAGCTTGTACATTCTTCCTAAAACCATATTTTAATTTTTTCAAAATATTATTTTCAATACCAAAATAGTGCATATTGCCATTTTTTAATTTAGTAGTTTTGGTTTGTCGAGGAGTTCTCATAAGAGTTCGATAATCTCTAGGCAGGGAAGGTAAAACAGGATTCAGTATACATAAGAGGGAAGTTATGGAATTGCGAGTTAAATTATATTCATTAACCCATTCCCTGAGCTTCTGGTTCATCTCTATAGCAACATCTGAGGCAACATGTATATTATTTTTAGAACAACTTATATGATCAAAAGTACGAATGAGCCTACTAGTACTAGGTACGTCGGAAGAGGGACTTCCAAATGAACAACATCACTAGAATTCACTGCATTTGAGGAATTAGATGGTTCACTGATTGGATTCATTTGATTTTTCCAGTGTTCAGCTTGTTTTTTTATTTTTCTTTGTAGCTGCCTCTTTCCTACTAATTTGTTCGTTAACATTGTGACTCTTGACCAAGCTCTTGACTTATTAATTATATGTCTTGAAGATTAAAGTATACGGATTATAACAGATTCCTACTTATTAAAATTGATTCCTCTTTCCTCACAACCACTAACAATTCTGTGGAAGAATGCTAAATTCTGAAGATTCCTAAAAAATTACCTATTATTACTAGTGTGTATTAGTAGTGGCGTCGGTAAAGAGTTCATATACATTTTATTATTATTAAGTACAGGGTAGGCAAAATTAGGCGTTTTCACGGGTTATCTCGATATCTAAAGGAGTTATCGAAAAACCAATATGTTCTGTCAGGTATCTGTGATATCTGTGGATATCCTTATTCTTTATGTTCTGTGTTTTATGTCACTTGTCTGTCAGTCAGTCATGTCGAAAATGTCAATGTCGTATGTTGAGATTGACCGCGCGGGGCATGGCATCTCTTGCCTTGTAATGTAATATACCAGTCAGAGTGTACCTTTGCAAGTAACTAATAATAATTATACAAGCTACTGAATTATTCTCTAGTATTATTCAACACACTACACTATTAAAGAACCCAAATAACTCCAAGATGAAGCATGGTGGCAGCGAGAAGGTGTATTGTGTGTGAATAGAAGTACGAGTTCAGGTTAGGATAACCTGTGTCTGCATCGCGGCCATAATAGAAAAGGCGCGAACAGAAAAAAGTCAGTCTTTGTTCGAGGAGAACATTCTAGTTCGTGTAGAACTAATCACATATTTAGTGATCTATCTTTAGATGTAATAAGGTCTCAGAATGCCAGATAATATCATTACAACCGCAGATCGACCAGCAGTGGTGAATGTCCCAGTACAGGTTAGACCGCCAGAAAAATTCAGTTTTGCTACACCTAGTGCATGGCCCCAGTGGCGTAAACGCTTCGAAAGATACATGTCTGTGTCAGGCCAAGACAACAAATCAGATGAAGCGAAAGTTAATATTCTGGTTCATATAATGGGGGAAGAGTCAGAAGATATTCTCCTACAATTTTCAACAGCACCCACTACATATGCAGAAACCCTACAGTGTTTTGAGAATCATTTCATCCCCAGGAGAAATGTCATATTCGAAAGATTTAAATTCAATTCAAGGGTTCAACACCCAGGTGAACCAATCGAAAGTTTCATAACAAGCTTACACTCCCTTGCAGAAAACTGTGATTATGGCCAGCTCAAGGAGGAGATGATCAGAGATAGGATAGTTGTAGGAATGCTAGATTCTAAAACTAGTGAGAGAATGCAACTTCAAACTAAGCTAAATCTCAGTGAATGTGTTATGACAGCCAAACAAGCTGAAATTCAAGCTACTCAAAGTAGAGAGCTCCATAATAGCAGCTCACGTCAGGTGGGGAAAGTCAGCATTGCACCACAGGGAAGTCACTATCGTGCTAGTGAATCAAGTATAGCCAGTACTTCAAGACCTTATTCATGGAAGGAGAAGGAATTCAAAGGGAATAAGAAAATTGGATTTGCACCCAAGGAAAAGTCTTGCATTTTTTGTGGTCTTCAGTACCACATTAGAGAAAATTGTCCAGCTAATAAATCAGTATGCAAAAAGTGCAAGAAGAATGGGCATTGGGCAAGTGTTTGCAGAAGTTCTCAGGTGAGATCAGTACAATTTGATTATAATGAAGAAGTTCCTGAACAAGAAGATGCAGATTTTCTTGGCTCCATCTCTTTGAATCATGTAGACACAAAAGAATGGACTTCAACTATCTTTGTGTCCAAACTGAATAAAGTTGTAACATTTTTAGTAGATACTGGAGCAGATGTATCTTGCATTCCAGAAAGTATGCTTAGTAATGATCTTTTACAGCAATTGATTTATACAGATAGAAGTATTACAGGTCCGTCTGGTATTAAACTGGTTGTGTCAGGTATTTTGTCAGTAGACTTGATTTTGAACAAAATTCATTTCAGTACTGATATCTACATTATAAAAGATTTAACCAAACCTCTACTTGGCAGAACAGCTATTTCAAAACTGAACATCCTTCAGTTTGGTAATAATACTATAAATCGCATTGAGGATTCAACCTTTGCTGATAGTATTAGGCAAAAGTATCCAAGAGTTTTTAGTAATATAGGATCGTTCAAAACCGAAATGGAAATAAAAACTATAAATAATGTACAGCCTTATGTAGGGTAAAGTGGGGGAATCCCGGCCCCTTAAGCATTTCTCGATGTAGCGATGATGATTATTGGTTTTTATTAACGATAGATACATCAAGTTAAAGCTCAGATATCATAAAAACAGAATATATTCTCGTTTCCAATGAATACATAAAATTATGAAATTTATAACAATAAAAACAAAAAGTCGTTTTGGCCGGCATTACCCGCACCTTGGGGGTAAATACGGCCAGAGGCTGGTTTTACCCCAGATGAAGAAATTAAATTACTTCTTTGGCAGAAATCGCAAATTAAATTCTTGCTTCCTTTTCTGCCGGTACTATAAGCTGTGAGCCCATCCTGTGCACATCACAAACCTCAACTAGAGCTCACGATTTTTCCCGAACTCCCTACTATGCTCCACTTATTCCGTTTCTTGAACCTTTTTTTTAAGTTCTGGTTCCCACGAAAAGGGATATCCTGTGATGTTCAGAGAACATCGTGAGAACCAACGGAAATAAGGTAGGAATTGGTGTTCTTCTTAAATATCTGGAGGTTATATGCCTCGGGGAAAACCTCACTTGGCAATGTGTTCCGGAACCTCGCTGTTCGTTGGATGAACGAGTCTTTGGAGAGAGATGTTCTGCAGGTCTCCAAAGTGACCACGAAGGGGTACGAATAAGCCCCAACTCGACGGGTTAATCTCGCGGGGACTGCCAAGTGAGGAACAATCGTTGATATTTCAGAAAAGCATCGTCCATGAAAATATCTATAAAATAGAGCCAGATCACCAATTTTTCTACGGTGTTCCAGAGAAGTGAGTGAGTTTGTGAGAGAGGCATCACCCACGAGACGAATTGAACTTTTTTGGACAGAATCCAACAGTTTTCCAGGACAGGTCGAATCTGTGCCTTATAGATCATAATCAGCTAACTGGAAGTGAAATAGCTCCTGGCTCGAAACAGAAAAGTTTTTGGGATGCACTCTTAGCAATTATGATCTCATGTGATTTTCACAGAAAAAAACTGGTGAACGTCCAAGCTTCGGTTTTGAAAAATTGTGGTTTCTCTGTCTATCTTGTAGAGTCGCTCTTGGAATACCAAATCTTCTTGCAACCTCGTTCAAAGCATTCATAGCAGCTTGCAAACTTTCTGTAGGTAGTTCAAGGAGCTTTCTTAGTTTTCCTCACGTATTTCCGCGGCATCTGAAAATAATGATAATATGTTGAATTTGATTTCCTCAGGGGTAATGCCGGCCAGGCTGCTATTACCCGCAAGAGCATGGCCGGGATTCCCCCATATGCGTTGTTCAAGTGAAACTCTTTTTTCAAAAATATATGTGAGGTTATTGTTGATGAACAGCAATATCATGATATATCTAGCTCTCCTAAGTCTATGAATATTTTTTTCACTATTCCAGCACTTACTGACTAATTGATACATACCTCTGAAAATACTTGTTCCTTATAACGAGGAGTGTTGTTTAAGAAAATTCCCGATAACAAAAAAACACGTTCACTTGCAACTGTGAAACTCGAAATGAGTGCCGTACGCGATCAGACAGTGGCGTGTGGTTTGTTCGGTAGTTCGTAAGAGATCAGAGTACCGAGAAAATCTATGGCCGGTATTTCCCCCATGTCCGGTATTCCCCCACTCTACCCAACAATCTGTTCCACGTGTTGTACCAATTCCTCTTTACAATCCTTTGAAAGAAGAGTTAGAACGTTTACAAAAATTAGATATAATAGAGCCAGTAGAAGAATACACTGCATGGGTAAGTCCAATTGTAGTTGTGAACAAAAATAACAAAATTAGAATCTGTGTAGATTATACTAAATTGAATAAAGCAGTCCTGCGAACATACTTTCCTATTGGAAAAGTAGAGACTATCTTGAGTAGAATTCAAGGTTCAAGATTTTTCAGTAAATTAGATACCACCTCAGGATTTTACCAAATCAAACTAAGTAAGAAATGTCAGCATCTGACAACCTTCATCACCCCATTTGGTAGGTTTTTATTCAAAAGATTACCTTTTGGAATAACTTGCGCCCCAGAATATTTTTCAATCTTGTTGAATAAAATTCTTACTGGTATAGATGGTGTAGTGAGCCATATTGATGATATTTTAGTTCATGCACCTTCAGTGGAAGAGCATGATGAGATATTGAACAAAGTTTTACAGAGAATTGATTCTGAAGGAATCACTTTGAATAAAGGGAAATGTTTGTTTAGAGTTCAGTCATTACAATTTTTAGGCCATGTGATTTCAGATAAGGGTATTTCTGTTGACCCTGAAAGAATCTCTGTTATCAAACAGTTTCCTGAACCAACTAACAAAAATGAACTTCTACAATTTTTAGGGATGTTGAATTTTTCTAGTAGATTTATACCTAATCGTTCTGAGGTATTAGAGCCCTTGACATCTCTTTTGAAAAAAAATGTTAATTTCTTATGGTCAGTTTCTCAAAAACAATCCTTTGAGAAAATAAAAATATTATTAATAAATAGTCCTTGTCTAGCTTACTTTGACCCGACAAAAAAAATATGTATTTCCGCTGATTCTTCCTCATATGGTATAGGGGCTTGCCTAATTCAAACTTCTAGCGGCAAGAAAGAAGTAGTGGCCTACACTTCTCGTCTACTCTCTTCCACAGAGAAGAGATACGCGCAAATAGAGAAGGAAGCACTAGCCTTGACTTGGGCAGCTGATAAATTCAAGGAATATATCACAGGTATCCCTATTTTGATGGAAACGGATCACAAGCCATTAGTTCAGATCCTACAAACTAAGCACATAGATGAATTAACACCTAGATTACAACGTTTTAGAATAAGATTAATGAGATATGATTACCAAGTGTATTATACACCTGGTAAAGAATTAGCTATTGCTGATGCTTTGTCAAGGAATTTCTCCAAAAATGCAATTGGTCCCGAAAATGATGAATTAACACAAGAAATCGAAGCTCATGTAAATTTGATAGTTAACCCAGTCCAGATAAAACCTTATTTTTTAGATGAAATAAAAAATGAACAATCCAGAGATATTACTTGTAGAACACTAAAAAAATACTCATTGTCAGGGTGGCCTGAAAAGAACAAAATTGAAGAAGAATTTAAGCCTTATTACAAATATAGATTTGAAATTTCATTTTCTGAAAATTTACTCTTGAGAAATTCTAGAATTATAATTCCAGAATCTTTGCAACTTAAATGTTTAGAGTTTTTACATCAAGGTCATCAGGGTATAGTAAAATGTCGCGCCCGTGCAAAGACTTCAATTTGGTGGTTGGGTCTCTCTATGCAGATAGAAAATTTAGTTAGAAATTGTCCCCAATGTGTGGAAAATAGAACCAACATCAAAGAACCATTTTTAAAAGATAAGTTTCCAGAAAGACCTTGGCAGAAAGTGGCCTTAGACTTGTTTAAAAAAGACTCTTGGTTTCTCATCGTTACTGACTATTATTCTCGTTTCTTCGAGATATTCAAATTGAACAAAATGACAGAATCCGTTATTATCACCAAATTGAAGGAAGTGTTCAGTCGTAATGGTATTCCAGAAGTTGTAAGATCTGACAATGGTCCGCAATTTCAGTCTGAATTCAAGAGATTTGCCAGTCAATATGATTTTCGTCACATAACAAGCAGCCCTTATTTTGCACAGTCTAATGGTTGCATTGAAGCTGCTGTGAAAATAGCTAAAAATTTAATCAAAAAGAATGATGATATATTTTTGGCCTTATTGGCATATCGAACCACACCTCTTGAATGTGGGTTTAGTCCATCAGAACTTCTCATGAACCGAAAATTAAGATCACCTCTACCAATACTGAACAGTTTATTAAATAAACCTGTGAATTCTGATCTTTTTATAAAAAGAGAGGGAGAGGGAAGAGACAAAATGGCTAACCAGTTCAATAAGAGACATAGGACTAAAGAGTTGTCACAATTGAATGTTGGAGACAGTGTTTGGGTAACTGATATCAGGCAGTACGGTAAAGTTATCGAAATTCTTAATGAGCCCAGATCTTATTTAATCGAAACCAATTTTGGAACATACCGCAGAAATCGTTGGCATCTGGTACCGGCACCTTATTATGTTTTTCCAAAATTTACCCCAGCATTGCAGCTCCCCCAGTTTGAGAATAATGTAAGTGAAAAACCTAGTATTAGTACCAATGTTAAGGGTTATACTGAGCCTTTGCCTATGAGTGAAAGTGATAGTGATAGCGCAACCATGACTTATAGTCTTCCTTGTTCACCATCTCGTGAAACCCAATGTTCTGTATCTAAAAGACCAACCAGAGACATTAGAAAACCATCTTATCTGAATGATTATGTACTTAATTAATATTCCTGAAAAAGGGGGATGTTCTGTCAGGTATCTGTGATATCTGTGAATATCCTTATTCTTTATGTTCTGTGTTTTATGTCACACATGGCATCTCTTGCCTTGTAATGTAATATACCAGTCAGAGTGTACCTTTGCAAGTAACTAATAATAATTATACAAGCTACTGAATTATTCTCTAGTATTATTCAACACACTACACTATTAAAGAACCCAAATAACTCCAAGATGAAGCACAATATACATGTTACGAGTTCCAACTGAAGTCTATCCTACTTACATAATGTCATGGTTAGGTAGAGTGGGTACACCACAGTCAAATGGGCCCAGACAGCACCAGATATTCCATGAATCTCCCTATCATATTCCTTTTGGAATATTGGAATATTCTAGAAATGATCTGGAATATTCCGGAATATCTGTGGAATATTCTCCAAATATGCGAATGGGAATTCCTCAGATAATCATAGAATATACCCAAAAGAATATTCTATGTTGAATGTTCCTGGAATATTCCAATAAACATATTCTAAAATAAAAAAAAGTGACACAAGTAGGGATCGAACTCGTGACCTCAAGACTATCAGAGCAACGCCTTGACCACTAGGCCAGTAATCGAATTGAATAATGTTATACATATCAAGTTCTTGTGAGAGCATTGTTCGAAATCGGATCATAAACACTTTTTGTTTCAAAATCCCCTTACATCTAATTGATGTTCGATACTCACATCTCTGGAATAATAAATGGTATTTATGTGTTGAGAAACATAGGAATATTCATGGAATATTTCATGAATATACACCACAGAATATTCAGTTGAGAATATTTCATGAATATACCGCACAGAATATTCAGTTGGGTATATTTCATGAATGTACCGCACAGAATATTCAGTTGGGTATATTTCATGAATATACAACAGAGAATATTCAGTTGGGAATATTCCTGGAAGATTCATACCTGAATATTCCCTGAACATGTCCGACTATTCACTTCGGAATATTCCTTTTAGATGTTCCAGAGGCATGTATATATTCTAGGAATAATCGATGAATATTCGGAATATACTCCTCCTTTTTAGCATATTTAGAGAATATTCTATGAATATCCAGTGCTGTCTGGGGGGGGAGTTACTGCATACTAGCTACTAGCGGGTTTATCGGAGAAAGGGCCGTGCCCCAAGAAATAAAGAATAATAGAGAATAAATCTAAGTAGGTATCTACACAGTGGCGGATATTTGAGTTCGGTGGCCAGGGCCCCTACAGACAATATTATCATGTCATTTTCAGACACATAAATCATGGCCTACTCACAATTAACTTTTTGAATGATTAGATAGGTAGGTACCTAATCAATGGTTTGCATATAAAAATCGAAATAGGTATCTCGATAACTAATAATTATAAGTACTTTTCGTTACTAACATAAAATATAGTTGACAAATAAGGTGGTTCAAGATTCGGAATTCTGACCACCTTGTATTTTTTTCAATTAAATATCAGTAGATAGTGAATCAAAAGTTAAGATAGGGACATGTAAGATGTTTTGACTAATAATGAATAGTTTGGACAGAAAAAATCGTAAAGTTGGAAAATCTCGATTTTCAACACCCTATATCTCTGTAATCATTTCCCACTAGACCCCAAGTGAGATGTATTGATGAAATAAGCTCTCCAGGGAGAATCTAACAATGCAATGAAATACAGGGTGTTCCATTTGAAATAACAAAGTTGCTGCTACTTTCCAGTAGAAGCGGCAACACTGCATTTTCGAAAATATTCCAAATGAAGAGAGCATAATGTCCAATATTATAGGCATGCACATTTTCATGAATTTCTTCAGACTGATTCTCGATATAAAGATAGTGTAAGCTCGTCGTGACATACCCGTATAGGTTCTTCATGGAAAATTGGTTATAACTTTTTAACTACCCTGCAGAACACACAATAGGGAGGAAGTCAAGCAGATTTTAAAATTTGAAAAAAATATAACTTTGATTTAGCACAGTATTCTGGAACACCCTGTAACATTGTAAATAATTTAAGAATGTGAAGAGTCACCCTAATCAATCACCCTGTATATTACTAGATTATTTTCATCTTAGAGGATTATAATATAGGACTAGGTATATCATGAGATTGGTCCAATGGTTCTAGGACAAGCCATAGGCAAGTCCTGGATTCCTGGAAGTCTGTGAGTCAAAACAAAACATTTTCGGGCGTGTTGTGCACAATATTTTTTCGGCAACCTTGTAGAATAACAAATCAATGTGAAGAATCAAAAAACATGCAAACTTTAGACAAATAATTCCATATGAACTGTCAGCCAATATTTCGGTGCTATGACAATGATCAACTGCATTTATCAAAACCATGATATCAACACCATACCTACCAAGATTTTCATATTTACCAATGACAACAAGGAAGCACCACTCTCTATTCTGTGGAAGCACCTACCCAAGGTCCATAAACAATACAAGGTTACCTCATATCAACTTCATATCATAGCTTTTAGGCAAGGGGTGCGCGGGAGCGGGGCCGATTTGTGAAGTAACTGTTTCCCTATCTCAAGGTTTGTTTATGCAGATAAATGTCCACCTGTGCGGAAACAAAAGACAATAGGGGAAACAGTGACGTGACGGCCATGAAATGAGGTAACCTTATAGTGTTTACAGGCCTTGATACCTACCTACCTAGGTATCTGTTTGTAAAAGTCAAAAGACTTAAGGATACTAAAAACCTGAACTACTTGAATACCCACTTCATGAGAAATTGCCATGGCGTCAACTCATTTGAGATAGCTAAAACTTGTACCTACCTACCAATAAAAAATGGCATGCACCAATATGAAAATAAAATTAAAATTTGGTTATGTTGTTGAAATGTTATATTTTGGAAATAGGTGTCCCTGATTGCTTATTTAATTAGCCAAGTTTCATAAAAAAATGTTAAAACGCATTTAGGAATCAGGTAGGTAGGTTAGGTTGGTATATTTAAAAAAAAATTGATGATATGAAAATTCAACACCCTGTAATGGCATGGCTAAGTTATTAAAACTTTCCATCCTAGTCAAATGTAAGGAATAACCATACTTTTGAAACACCCTGTACCTATATGAAGTGAAAAAAAGAACACCCAAATCCAAATCAAGATGAATTTTACATGTAGGTAGGTAGGTATTGTTCTTTTAAGTGGGGCACACTTGTACCTACCTATAGAAAATATGAAGAAAAGAAAATGACAAGCCGTTATGCCGAGCATTTTATACCATTCAGGAATGCATTTCTTTACTTATCTACCCAAACCCTGTGGGCACATGTCGGGCACACTTACGTTGAAATAACGTTGAGAAAGGTAAAATAATGTTGTGAAAGTGTCGCGACCGAACGTTAAAAATCGGTAAAAATGTCGCGGGAATTAACGTTTCTCCGCTCAAAATAATATATCAAAATTAAGCGTTATTTTTCAACGTTGTCATTTTGGTTGATATGTCTAACGTATTTTAGATACGTGTAAATAACATTTCACATAACGTATTCATCTAACAGTTCGTGTGAAACCAAGTGAGAATACGTTGTTTGTCTAAGTTATGTATACGTTGATATGGAACGTTATTTCAACATTGCTATAAAACCATTCATCAACCAGTAATAGACAGAACACGTTGATGATACCTACGTATAATTCATAACGATATTATTGTGTTATTATATAACGTTATTATAACATATTATTCATACAAATAGTTGTTAAATTTGGTAACTTAGCAATGTTGAAATAACGTTCCATATTAACGTATACATAACTTAGGCAAACAACGTATTCTCACTTGGTTTCAACACGAACTGTTAGATGAATACGTTGAGTGAAATGTTATTTACACGTATCTAAAACACGTTAGACATATCAACCAAAATGACATCGTTGAAAATTCAACTGGTAACGTAAATTACACCGATGCAACCTTAAATCAACGATAATTCAACCTACGTGTGCCCATTGGGAACAAAATTACACATTCAATTTCAATATTTCACAACCGCACTTTGGAAAACTTTGGAAAACTAGGTTATTTTAGAAGAACTTTGCATGCAATGCGAGGAACAAATGGAATAAGGAATTCAACTTCCAAGCAAGAGCTCAGGGCCCCTATATGCCCCCCATCGCAGGGTGTGCAGTATGAATACATACCGACAAAGGTATATTATCATTATCCGCCACTGTAGATACCTACCTACATTGATATCAGAATATCTGAAATACCTATGTACCTATCTTATTTCACAACTAATTATAATTGAAGTTTTACTCACCCAGAAGTATTATGTTCGGTGTTCGGTGCCCAGAATGTAAGGAATGCAGTTGAAACTGTCGAAATTCGAAATCCGCAATCGGCGTCCCTTCTTGAGAAAATGGCGCTAGGGATACAGCACAGCACAGCCTTGAGGCAAAGGCAAGACACAAGACCCACTAAAACAAGACAACTCAGACTAGAATAACAGTCCCTCAAACATTTTTTTATCACTATTTACCTGCAAAATCACAGACAGACCACTTTTATTGTGCATTGGTAGCCATTTTACCCATAACCATTTCCAGCCTTCCACTTTCGACTCTTTCTTCAACTAAATAACAAAATACCGCCAATCCAATTGGAATACCGGCATTACCGGCAAAACCCATCAAGGCCAAGCCAGGCTGGCTGCGTGTGCTGTTGCTGAGGGCATACCACGTGACACGGGAATACGTCCATTGTTGCCACAGTTTATAATTTCTACTACTCTTGTGGAAAAAATACATAAATTTCACAGAATGCAGAGAACTGCATCAAAAAAATAATTCCTTGATATCCAGTTGCCAGTTCTATTTATGGAAAATGTTTTTTATAAACTCGAAAAACAAAAATATTATTATACCTACCTATATTATACCTACCTACCTACCAACTAGGTAGGTATATATATTATTACAAAATGAATACAGACCTATATACAGAGTGTTTGAAGCATATGTGTCGAAAGAGGCTAATTCTAAGAGCATCTCAGAATATTCCGAGATCATAAGTCGGAATTCCGAGAAACTAAGTCGGAATTCCGACATAATTAAGTAATAAGTCGGAATTACTCAATTGGGAATTCAAAACTAGTTGCCAGCGCCATAATGGCGAAAGTTCGACCTTGGCATATTATGTACATCTGTATTTGCAGGTTACTTATACTGAAATTTAACGGTCATATTGAGTTTTTATTATTGAATATTTTCAATTGTAGTGTTGCGAGTTATATAACCTATATTTTCTAAAACGTATATATAATGTACATATGAATTCCCAATTCCGAGATACTAAACATAAATGTCCACTAATCCATCCGGTGATACGATTGTACGAAAGTGATGTGGTTGGTGGAAATATAAAGGGCGAAATCCGTCAGATTAAATGACGGACAATTGTTAAAATAGTTTCAACTTTCCTCCGACAACGCAACAAATGTTTGCCGTTATTTAAATTTTCAATATTTACACCATCACTTTCGTTCAATCGTATCATCGGATGACGGACCAGTGGACATTTACCTAAAGCGGAATTCCGTCATAATAAGTCGGAATTAATCAATTCCGACATACTAATAAGTCGGATATATAGTCGGAATTCCGAAATACCAAGTCGGAATTCCGACATAATGAGTCGGATTTGATTAATTCTGAGATACCAAGTCGGAATTCATCAATTCCGAAATATTAGGTCGAAATTCCGAGATAATAAGTCGGAATTATAAAAAATAATTACTGTGGCCATTCTACGCCTTCGTATAGAAATCGAATGTAGGTATACCTACTTATCTTCTCTTCTTCATTTTTGTTTAATTTGACGTTTCAGACAATTCATATGTGAATTATATGAACCGGTTAGATTTTCTCCGACATTTTATATCATAACGCATATTTTGGTGAATTATTGTATATCTTTGGTGGACATGATTCATTATTGATAGGTACCTACATTTTTTTTCTCTGGCAACAATGCGTAAGTGCGTAAGCAGTGGAAAAGGAAGAGCTCTGGGCGGGCGAGAGCCGAGATTGGCGGGAGCACGCTAAAACACGCTAATGTGCTGCATTGCCAGACTTCTGAAAATATCAGGAGCGATACAGGATGTCCCGAAATTACATAGGAATATAAATAATAACGCTGTGGACGCATTCCAAAATGAGAAGATTTGGGATAAATCATACATATGTTTGTGAATTAGTCTACCAAAATATCACTCTGTTCTGAATATCTTCTCAAAAATCTGTCTCTTTGTTGATCACTCATTTCCATGCAGCAACACAAATTTGTAAACAACAAATCGACAGAATTATCACGAATATCCAGAACACCTTGGTACCTAAGTATTAACAAGGGTATTACTTATGAGAATACGTCCTCAATGGGAATATTTATAAAAATGTAATCAATCAATCAATCAATCAATCAATAGCATTCAGTACTGAATACACGTGTATCTAAAGGAAAAGCCTAAATACCTACGTATTTCGACAACTAAGTTGTCATGACTGGTTCGAAACGATGGGTGTGGCCCTGAAAGACTCGTTAGTTTATTTCGAGGGCAACATATTCAGGTGAAAATGAACTTTGATGAGATAATTCAGTTGAAAGTATACAGTGTGATGTGATGTCAGTAGGTATTCTCGTATTGACATCTTCGAACAAATTTGTTGCACTCGCATGTAAATTTCAAAATATCACGAATAGGCAATAGGTAGGTACCTACTAGATTGTGAATGTTATCGATAATAGGTACCTAGCTATAGTACTAAGAAACAAGAGCGTTGTGGAAATAGTGCGTTTGAATCGTGTTCAAATCCAGCGCACTATTCTGCCATTTCAGTTTCTCAAAAAAAATTTTGATGAAAAAATTTTTGATTTCGTTCATATTCAAGAAGTTTGGCAACACTGTGAACTGGCAGTTCGGCCTCTTTGTCTGAGAATAAATAAATGTAGGTACCTAAATCATCGTCCACTGATTTCCATATATGTGGACGATGCCTAAATCATGGATTCCTGCTTTTTTCAGTTTCTTCCATATTATTTATTTTATCTTTCCAATTCGAGATTTCAAGAGGTGAAAGATTCAGTAGTCTTTGGTGAAAGGTTCATTTTTCGAGTACATATTTCATAATATTCAGGGTGTCCCAATATCATGTAGGTAGGTACCTACCTACAAAATAAAATTTGAATAGAAATAAGGTTATTTCGAAGAGTTGATGCTATGCTACCTAGTTTTCAAGTAAAAACTGCCAAAAAATGTATTTGTACCAATCAAAAACGTATAAGTATTTAGTCAACCACGAGTGAAAAAGTGGTTGAAAAGTTGATTGGAAAATACCTACGTTCGACGTGAAAACTGAAAAGTGATAGGTATAGGTACCTTACCTACCTATACCATATTCAACTCGTAACTCGTAGGTAGGTACGTGTATGTTACTAAACTTATCATGTATTAGAATTAATGATATTTTATAAGGATTATACTAACGTTATGAAGGATATCGTTTCTAAAAAACGTATAACCAACTGGGCTGGTGGCCGTGAGCGTAGAGTCGCTGGCTGTCGCCCAGGCGGTCCGGGTTCGATCCCCGGCGCGAGCACTGAATTAATTTTCGGTAGTTTCGTTGGGCGGGAGGAGATAGGTGGCCAACCCAACATTCTTGGTACCTAGATATCAATCCTTTGGACTGTCCACGGTTACCAGCCGAGTAGTGCTTCGGATGACACTTAAAAAGCTAAGGTCCCCGTCTTCTTAACTCACACAAGTCTCTGACTTTCGAGGGTTGCTTTGCAACTAAGCTGGCGGTTAAAAACACTTTTAAACTCATTCTGACAAATATATTGGTTTTTGAATGGTTTCAAAGTAATGTTGAGATGAAGTTCCATATTGACGTATATACCTACCTACATAACATGGACAAAAACGTATCATCTACGTGTTATGATAACATGATTGAATCGTTGTTTAATCACCAATTTATATCGTATTTTCCTTCAACCATGAGTGATCATAAAAGGTTCATTCAACAACACGTTCAAGGTTCAACGTAGGTATAAGAACACAACATTATTGTTTCTAAATAACGTATAATCGACGGATTAATCCGTCCGAAATTCTGTAAACTTTGTCCGTGGTAGCAGCCACATAAGATATAAGCCGTCCCCAAGGTGGATAGATTTCGCCTAATTAGATAGGTACAGTAAGCTGCAAATGAAATGTCGCGATTGGATGGTGTTAGCGCTCTTATTGCAGAAGTAAATAGATGTGCCAGCACCGTCCATGTGCGACATTTTATTTGCAGCCTACTGTACCTACCTACCGTTCGTTAATTCAAATAATCTTCGTTCATTTGGTATTCAGTTTCTAAATAAAAGTGGATACCTATGTCGTAAAATCAATTCATCATACGTTGCACTTTGAAGAACCTGATCCCACTGTGCAAGAACTCATACTATTAACGTTATTTCATTGTAACCAAGATACGTTGTTACGTTGTGAATTTGGTGCTATTGACATCTCAAAGATTATCTTAGAGTCGTTATATGTCCACCAACAGTACAATATCGCAGGACGTCGCAAGTACGTTGAGTAAGAGTCGAATCTGATACGTGTCATGAAACAGCTTTGTTACAGTGAAAGTACATTCTCAAATAGTATTTGCGATAACGCTTTTACGTACCATGTCTTCATTTCGGAATGTAAAAAGTACATATCCCTGGACGATTTCATAACATTCCTGTTTCATTATTGTTGACTCTCTTGTAACATTACTAGGATCTTTCGAAATATACAGGGTGGTACCCCAAAAATGTCCATCCTTGTAACTTGGTTATTTCTAGACCAATATTTGTGAATTCTGAAAACTATTACTGGTATATTCACATATAGCTGGATTTTATCACACTGGGTTTTTCATAATATGTGGGACGCGTCCTCTCATTTCTCCCTCCCTCAATCATCTCAAATGTATCGAAAGAAATGAAAAATGGTAGGTATTTTCAACAACTTGGAAACAAAAGAGTTCTGGTCAATTCTTTGAAGGATCATTTATTATTGTTTTGAGCTGCCCTATCACATCTTGATGTGCGTCCCATATATTTTGAAACACCCAGTATATATTTTCTGGCTGAACAATATACCAAATAGTTTTTGAATTCTGCGATCGGTCCAGAAATGACCAAATTTACAAGAGGGAACATTTATGTTGGATCACCCTGATATTTACTATAGTCAGCTCCATTGCTAACTACCTACTCATCACAGGAAAAAAATAAATTCAGAAACGTATTCAATCAATGTATGTAAGGTAGAACTACAATTGAAAATAAATGGATATTTGATTGACTAATTATCCTTCCACGTATGTCACTTCAGTTAGTTCAGTTTTATGATTCTATGGGCGAATCTATTTCAAGGCTGAGGATTTCATGAAATGCACCTGAAACACCAAACAATTGTAATACACAATATCAGCATCAAATATTCATATCATCCTACCTTGATTCTGCCTCGATTAGTTCCCTTCCTGATGGTGTGTTCTTGATTCTCGATCCTCTGTGGCAGTGGGTGGATTTTAGAGTGTTCTAGCCCAATGTAAGAGTTGATTTTCATGTTGTCATCATTTTTTCATACGCCTTTCAAGAATAAAGGACTTACTGATTTTTGTGTCCCCCAAATGTCTCTATTTTTGATTGAATGAAATCCCAGATACTTGGATTCTGAAATATTTACCATACCTAAGTAGGAAATTTACATTACCTACTATATGCATCCCACTTTTTCATACCTAAACTCCCCAGGCAAACAGCAGATGTGTAATCCATCATTCCTACTAAAGTAGGTCAGAGCCCAGGTAACAAGCTGACGTCATTTGTACGTCAATATATGGTCATTTATGGTCATTGACGTCATATGACCTCAAAATGACGTCATTTTGACGTACTTATTATGACGTTATATAGACGTCCTTGATATGTCGTCAATATGACGTCATCTGATGGTCATTTTCATGACTAATTATGACCATCATTTATTGAGTCATCTACATCAAGGAAAATCCATAATCAAGAAGTTTTCCATCTCTGTTATATGAAAATGTTAGTAGTTATGTTATATAACATATATTATTATGTCACTCATCATATAATATGCTTCATAATAATTTTTCCTCTAATCTGTGCGAGATGTGTGTTTTCGATGGTCTCTGAGATAATTGTTAATTATATACCTTCTGTGCAAAGTATTCTCCCTATAGCTATTAAAAATATAAGACCGAATGGCACGTCATAAAAAGATTATAACGTTGTTATTCCGGAATGCGAATTCAAATCAGAGCGGGAGAGTGCGTAGAGAACTGTATTTGATTGGTCGGCACGGACCTTGCGCAGACATGCGAACGTCGACCGCCAGCGCCAACCCACAGCCGTCTTCAGAAGACGGCTGTGGCCAAGCCGTTCACTTTCGCAGTTCGCTTCGCCGTTGCGGCCATGATGATCATAACAACAAAATAACAATACATAGAAGGCCATCATTATCATGTTATTCGGCTATCTATATTGTGTGGTGTAGTGGTCATACTTATTCATATTCATATATCAAGTAGTAGAATTTGAGGATGGCAGCATGTTCATTATTTCAGACAAGTGGTGTATGCCGAAAGAGCAGAATGTGAATTGGACGCCATTGAAGGAATACCATAGGGTTCTGAGAAATCTCTTGAGTGCATCATCCGAATGGGATAAGTTCCCAATAAAAAGAACATTTTATGAAACTGGTATTTATAGTACCTACCCATAATATTATTCTGCATTTAATGTGGTAAAGGAACATCAATACAATTATACAAAAAAATCTCATCTTTTCTGATAATATTGAAACAACCCTAATGCAACAGTGTTTTTTTTACCTACAGAAAATTTCGAAATAGCACAAAATGAACTGAAACATGCAGAAGATTTCAGTGATATAAATAATCGTAAAGATCACGTCATTTTGACGCCATTAGGATGTCGTCATTTTGACGTCATTAGGATGACGTCATTTTGACGACATGAAAATGACGTCATTCGTCTTTGACTTAGAAGGTCATATAAACGTCATTATGACGTCATTTTGGAAGTCATCCTGACGTCAGGCCTGACGTGATAATGACGTACAAATGACGTCAGCTTGTTACCTGGGAGGGTAGGTTTGTCCAGAGCTCACTCATGTTCTAGTAATGAAGGTATCCATCAGGTTTAAAAGTGTTTAAAAAGTGTTTTTAACCGCCAGCTTAGTTGCAAAGCAACCCTCGAAAGTCAGAGACTTGTGTGAGTTAAGAAGACGGGGACCTTAGCTTTTTAAGTGTCATCCGAAGCACTACTCGGCTGGTAACCGTGGACAGTCCAAAGGATTGATATCTAGGTACCAAGAATGTTGGGTTGGCCACCTATCTCCTCCCGCCCAACGAAACTACCGAAAATTAATTCAGTGCTCGCGCCGGGGATCGAACCCGGACCGCCTGGGCAACAGCCAGCGACTCTACGCTCACGGCCCAGCCAAGGTTCCGAGGAAACTTCATGAATACTGACCTGTAAACAATGTAGTACTTGAAGACATTGATATATTCCAATGAAAGCTTTCGTAAATGACATGAATCAAACTATTTTGAGGGATCTTGTTGGTCACTGATATACCTATACAGCTATTTGGTGATACATTTTTCTATATTGCAAATGACATAACCCCAAAAATCAAATAATATTACTGAGATAAAACTAAGAAGAGGAACAATAATAGAGGACTTGTAGTTATATTCATCACATAATTATATATTCACTGAGGAAGATACCCGACAATAAATTCTGACTGAACTGAAGCCATTATGAATCAGACAACTGTGTGCTGATACATAAACAGAAAATTATGATTTTGGTAATTCAATCTCACCATGTTTTCCAAAAAACGCACTTTCACTTGATTTTCTTGACTATTACTCTTCCTCACAAGTCAAAATTCACACTTTATTGTGAGACACAAACACTAAACAACACAAACCACGGCGGCGTCCGTCATAACCACGACAGCATCATCTCTCAAAATGGCGAATATTAGCAAAATAGCACAAAGTGAGAAAGATACGTGTCTGATTCAAATCAAGTTCGTGATAATAGTCCCACGGAAAATGATAAAAGTACGTCACATAAAATGTTCTGTGGATGAAATAAGAATACTTTGGAGAAGGCGTTGGAATATTGACTCAAATAAGATCACATAGACGTGCATAGGTCAGTTCACTGTTACGAAACAGCGACGTGTATCTGGGGATGTAGCAGAGTCAGCCCAAATAAGGGACGAATTGGAACGTCCCAGAAATATGTTATTATCACTTATAAAAGATGTAATCTCAAAAAGGTCACCGAAGGTACAAGAAATTAACGTTACCAAACATCCCCGGGATGTTTCTTGCTCAGTGGGATGTTTAGCGAAACAATTATCGTGTGTGTTTTGTTTGTGATAGTTTACACTCAGGTGAGTCTTTCCCATTTTATAATGAATTTTCATCAAGTAGAAGTGGAATCCATTCAAGTTTTTTTCCATATTAACGTATACATATATACAAACAACGTGTATTATCTACGTGTAATGATAACATACTTAAAATACGTTCGACGTGAACGTTGACGCAATATTCAACATATACGTGAATGTTACCAAATTCATTATCAATTGGTATGAATAATATGTTATATCAACGTTACATAAGAATACAATGATGATGTTTCTAAATTAAATATACGTATAATCAACATGTTCCGTCAATTACTGTTGAATGGTTTCGAGGCAATGTTGAAATCAAGTTCCATATGAACATATGAATAACAATGGCAAACAACGTATCATCTACGTGTTATCACAAAATGACTTTATCGTTGTATTATCACCTATGAATATCGTATTTCTCTCTAACCATGAGTGATCAAATGGTTAAAAGGTTAATTCAATAATAATACGATCGACGTGAACGTTGACACAATGTTCAACAGAAACGTGTATGTTACCAAGTAGGTACTATCCGTATGAATGCACTGAGAGAAAACTTGAGTTATCATAATTGGAAATCTGATAACCGTTATTACGATATCTGCAATAAATAGGGGACAGATGTGTTCATGTGCTACCATAGATGAATAAGTGAATTTTCAGGTGACTTGTAGTTATGGCAGCTTATTCAATTTGCAAACTTGTATAAAAACACCGCTGCTGAATAACTACTACTTTTTCTAGTTTCTATGATAACAGAGATTGTCGAATAGGAATTATTCCCATAAAATGTTGCAGTAACTCTCCACTCTACAGTGGTTATTAGACTATCGACATAAAACAGCATGTTTTTATTACTGGCACAACCATTTTGAGGTAACGCAGTAATTCGTCTCATTTTATTATAGTTATCTGATATCTGCATGAAACCTGACATTTCGACATGCTATTGTAATGTAGCTCATTTTCAACAGTTATCCCAATATTTTTCTACTCTAGTATATTCATCAAATAGTGGTAATAAGGTTATCAACATTATTCGATGGTATGCATTACGAAACCGTGCTTTGAATTACTGCAATGAAAATAAATATCCTATCCACACTATCACTTTTCATGATCCAAAGTTATTGTTCAAGAAAACAAAAAAGTACGTTTAGTCTCTGAATTGAAATATTGGGGTATCTGTGGAAGTTTTTTGACATTACTCATTGATTTATTCGGAGAAATATCATCTATATGCATTACTGACGAATTTATTAAGAAATGAGAAGTTGAATACTTATATTTACCCTTCCTTCGGAGTTATGATGAGAATTGTCAATAAAACTTCCCTCACAGAAACCCAGATATTTTGATTCAGAATCTCATCGACCATTTTGTTTTTGAAATAAACCAATTTTAGGCCTTGAAAAGTGGGTATGGAGAATACTTTTTTCATTGCAATAATGCAATGCACGGTGTATTCCACAGATCGGTTCAAAGCCGGCACTAAAACAAAACTTTGCTACATCACAGACATTCACCAACAAGACACGGCTCTTTCGATTCGGACGATCGAAACCATTGAACAATAATTGAACACGGGCACCCATGACCGAGAACAGAGAAATGAACGCGATCTGTATCTTTGTCAGCCACAATACTAATGAAACACTAGAGCGAACTGAGCCGAATTACGATTGTCGAATGATTGCCTAATAACCGTCATACATGTGATTTGCTAGAGTTATTCGTCAACGTACAATGCTAGAAACCCAAACAGCTATGATTATTGGGACAAACATTATCTGAATTCGCCAATGAGCATAATTCACAAAACGAGCTATGTCAATAAAAAATCTGAATAGACTGGAATTTATAAAATTCTCATAATGTCATAACACACCTGCGTTATGATGGTAGCAAATGTCCATTCAAGGGTATTACAAATGATTTAAGAAATCGATTTTTATAATTACAGAATGGAGAGAATACTGTTGTAATAATAAAATGATCAGGAATAGGAGATTTCCTTATAATGGTTATTACAATCAGAGCTGGTAGATATTTTTAATATCCAGTTTCTCTCAGTGTGATATGTTATATTAACGTTACATGAGAATACAATGATAAGGTTTCTGAATTACGTATAATCAACATATTCTGTCAGTTACTGGTTGTCGAATGGTTGCCATGCAATGTTGAAATTAAGTTCCATATTAACGTATATGAATATTTGAATAACATTAACAAACAATAGATTATCTACGTGTTATCATAACATGATCAGATCATTATTTAATTACCCATTATTATCGCATTTGTCTTCAACCATGATTCATTAAATGTGGAAACAATTCTCAACTTAAACGTGTTTCTTACCAAATTCAACAAATATTAGACAGCATAATATGTTATATTAAAGTTACATTAGAACGCAATAATACATTTTCTAAATTAGGTACGTATAACCGACTTGTTCTGTCAAGTACTGGTTGTTGAATCGTTTCAAAGCAATATTGAAATAAAGTAAACATATCAACGTAAGAATAATATAGGCTAACAACGTATTCTCTACGTGTTATGACAACATGATTGAATCGTTGTTTCATCACCAATTGATATTGTATTTTTCTTCAACCATGAGTGATTAAATGGTTGAATGGTTAATTCAATAATACGTTCGACGTGAACGTTGACATAATGTTCAACACATACGTGTATGTTACCAAATACAACAACAATGCGTATGAATGATATGTTATATTAACGTTATATAAGAATACAATGATAATGATTCTAAATAACGTATAATCAACATTTTCTGCCAGTTATTGGTTGTTGAATGGTTTCGAGGCAATGTTAAAATAAAGTTCCATATCAACGTATGAATAACATACATAGATAAATAACGCATTATCTACGCGTATTATCATAACATGATCATATCATTATTCACTTACACATTGATATCACATTTGTCTTTAACCATGAATTGATTAATGGTTGGAAGGTTCATTCAAAAATACGTTCGACATGAACGTTGACACAATGTTCAACACATACGTGTTTGTTACCAAATTTAACAATTATAAGAAAGAAAAATATGTTATATTAACGTTAGGTCCCAAATTTAACATTTCTCCATATGAATAATATATTATGATAACGATATATGAGAACACATGAATATTTGTTACTAAATAACGTATGATCAACGTGTTCTGTCAATTACTGGTTGTTGAATTGTTTCAAAGCAATATATGTTGAAATAACGTTCCATATTAAAGTATGAATAACATAGACAAAGAACGTATTATCTATTTTTCATCATAACATGATCAGAATGTTGTTTCATTACCCGTTAATGTCGCATTTGTCTCAACCATGAGTTATTGAATGATTAGACGGTTTATTCAAAAATAAGTTCGACGTGAACGTTGATATAATGTCCAGCACATACGTTTTTGTTGCCAATTTTAACAACTATCAGAAAGATTAATATGTTAAGTATATTGACGTTACATCATAACACAATAATATTATTTCTAAATTACGTATTACCAACGTGTTCTATCAATTACTGGTTGTTGGAAGGTTTTATAGCGATGTTGAAATAAAGTTCCATATTAACGTATAAATAACTTAGGCAAACAACGTATTCTCTGAGTGTTATGATAACATATGATTAAATAGTTGTTTCATCACCAATTGATATCGTATGTTTCTTCAACCATGAGTGATTCAATATGGTTATGAGGTTCATATCACATTTGTCTTCAATCATGAGTTATGGAATGGTATCAGAAGGTTAATTAAAGAAAACGTTCGACGTGAACGGCGACAAAATGTTCAACACATACGTGTTTGTTACCAAATTTTACAATTATAAGAAAGAAAAATATGTTATATTAACGTTAGGTACCTACATAAGAACACAAAAATATTGTTTCTAAATCACTCATAACCAACGTGTTTTGTCAAGTACTGGTTGTTGAATCGTTTCAAAGCAATGTTGAAATAAATTCACAAATTAACATATATACATAATATCGGCAAACAACGTTTTCTCTACGTGTTATGATAACATGATAAAAACGTTGTTCTATCACCAATTGATATCGTATCTTTCTTCAACCATAAGTGATTAATTGGTTTAAAGGTTTATTCAATAATACGTTCGACGTGAATGTTGACACAAAGTTCAACAAATACGTGTATGTTACCAAATTTTACAACTATCCGTATGAATAAAATGTTATAATAAAGTTATATAGGAACACAATAATATTGTTGATAGATTACGTATGATCAACGTGTTCTATCAATTACTGCTTGTTGAATGGTTTCAAAACAATGTTGAAATAAAGTTACAAATTAACATATACATAATATAGACAAACAACGTATTCTCTACGTGTTATGATAACATGATGAAACCGTTGTTCTATCACCAAATGATATCGTAGTTTGCTCAAACCATAAGTGATTAATTGGTTTATAGGTTAATTCAATAATACGTTCGACGTGAACGTTGACACAAAGTTCAACACATACGTGTATGTAACCAAATTTAACAACTATCTGTATGAATAAAATGTTATAATAACGTTATATAAGAACACAATATTATCGTTACTAGATTACGTATGATCAATGTGTTCTCTCAATTATTGGTTGTTGAATTGTATCAAAGCATGTTGAAATAATGTTACAAATTAACATATATATGATATAGGCAAACAAATTATTCTCTACGTGTAATGATAACATGATAAAATCGTTGTTCTATCACCAATTGATATCGTGTTTTTCATCAACCATAAGTGATTAATAATTGGTTTATAGGTTAATTCAATAATACGTTCAACGTGAACGTTGACACAAAGTTCAACACATACGTGTATAATACCAAATTTAACAACTATCCGTATGAATAAAATGTTATAATAACGTTTTATAAGAACACAATGATATTGTTACTAGATAACGTATGATTAACGTGTTCTGTCAATTACAGGTCGTTGAATCGTTTCAAAGCAATGTTGAAATGAGTTCACAAATTAACATATACATAATATCGGCAAACAACGTTTTCTCTACGTAATATGATAACATGATGAAATCGTTGTTCTATCACCAATTGATATCGAATTTTTCCTTCAACCATGAGTGATTAGTTAGTTGTAAGGTGAATTCGATAATACGTTCCACGTGAACTTTGACAGCAAATTCAACACTTACGTGTATGTTACCAAATTTAACAACTATCCGTATGAATAAAATGTTATAATAACGTTATATAAGAACACAATAACATCATTACTAGATTACGTATGATCAACGTGTTCTATCAATTATTGGTTGTTGAATTGTTTCAAAGCAATGTTGAAATAGAGTTACAAATTAACATAAACATAATATAGGCAAACAAATTATTCTCTACGTGTAATGATAATATGATAAAATCGTTGTTCTATCACCAATTGATATCGTGTTTTTCATCAACCATAAGTGATTAATAATTGGTTTATAGGTTAATTCAATAATACGTTCGACGTGAACGTTGACACAAAGTTCAACACATACGTGTATAATACCAAATTTAACAACTATCCGTATGAATAAAATGTTTTAATAAAGTTATATAAGAACAAAATGATATTGTTGATAGATTACGTATGATCAACGTGTTCTATCAATTACTGGTTATTGAATTGTTTCAAAACAATGTTGAAATAAAGTTACAAATTAACATATTCATAATATAGGCAAAAAACGTATTCTCTACGTGTTATGATAACATGAGAAAATCGTTGTTCTATCACCAATTGATATCGAATTTTTCCTTCAACCATGAGTGATTAGTTGGTTGAAAGGTGAATTCAATAATACATTTGACGTGAACGTTGACAGCAAGTTCAACACATACGTGTATGTCACCAAATTTAACAACTATCCGTATGAATAAAATGTTATAATAACGTTATATAAGAATACAATAATATTGTTACTAGAATACGTTTTCTCAACGTGTTCTATCAATTATTGGTTGTTGAATTGTTTCAAAGCAATATTGAAATAAAGTTACAAATTGACATTAACATAATATAGGCAAACAACGTATTCTCTACGTGTTATGATAACATGATAAAATTGTTGTTCTACCACCAATTAATATCGTGTTTTGCTTCAACCATAAGTGATTAATTGGTTTATAGGTTAATTCAATGATACGTTCGACGTGAACGTTGACACAAAGTTCAACACATACGTGTATGTTACCAAATTTAACAACTATCCGTATGAATAATATGTTATAATAACGTTATATAAGAACACAATAATATTGTTACTAGATAACGTATGATTAACGTGTTCTGTCAATTACTGGTTGTTGAATTGTTTCAAAACAATGTTGAAATAAAGTTACGAATTAACATATACATAATATAGGCAAAAAACATATTCTCTACGTGTTATGATAACATGATAAAATCGTTGTTCTACCACCAATTAATATCGTGTTTTGCTTCAACCATAAGTGATTAATTGGTTTATAGGTTAATTCAATAATACTTTAGACGTGAACGTTGACACAAAGTTCAACACATGCGTGTATGTTACCAAATTTAACAACTATCCGTATGAATAAAATGTTATAATAACGTTATATAAGAATACAATAACATTATTACTAGATTACGTATGATCAACGTGTTCTATCAATTATTGGTTGTTGAATTGTTTCAAAGCAATGTTGAAATAGAGGTACAAATTAACACAAACATAATATAGGCAAACAAATTATTCTCTACGTGTAATGATAACATGATAAAATCGTTGTTCTATCACCAATTGATATCGTGTTTTTCATCAACCATAAGTGATTAATTGGTTTATAGGTTAATTCAATAATACGTTCGACGTGAACGTTGACACAAAGTTCAACACATACGTGTATAATACCAAATTTATCAACTATCCATATGAATAGAATGTTATAATAACGTTTCATAAGAAGACAATGATATTGTTACTAGATAACGTATGATTAACGTGTTCTGTCAATTACAGGTCGTTGAATCGTTTCAAAGCAATATTGAAATGAGTTTACAAATTAACATATACATAATATCGGCAAACAACGTTTTCTCTACGTGGTATGATAACATGATAAAAACGTTGTTCTATCACCAATTGATATCGTATTTTTCTCCAACCATTAGTGATTAATTGGTTCAATGGTTTATTCAATAATACGTTCGACGTGAACGTTGACACAAAGTTCAACAAATACGTGTATGTTACCAAATTTAACAACTATCCGTATGAATGAAATGTTTTAATAAAGTTATATAAGAACACAATGATATTGTTGATAGATTACGTATGATCAACGTGTTCTATCAATTACTGGTTATGGAATTGTTTCGAAACAATGTTGAAATAAAGTTACAAATTAACATATACATAATATAGGCAAAAAACGTATTTTCTACGTGTTATGATAACATGAGAAAATCGTTGTCCTATCACCAATTGATATCAAATTTTTCCTTCAACCATAAGTGATTAGTTGGTTGAAAGGTGAATTCAATAATACGTTTGACGTGAACGTTGACAGCAAGTTCAACACGTACGTGTATGTCACCAAATTTAACAACTATCCGTATGAATAAAATGTTATAATAACGTTATATAAGAATACAATAATATCGTTACTAGAATACGTATGCTCAACGTGTTCTATCAATTATTGGTTGTTGAATTGTTTCAGAGCAATATTGAAATAAAGTTACAAATTGACATTAACATAATATAGGCAAACAACGTATTATCTACGTGTTATGATGACATGATAAAATCGTTGTTCTATCACCAATTGATATCGTGTTTTGCTTCAACCATAAGTGATTAATTGATTTATAGGTTAATTCAATAATACGTTCGACGTGAACGTTGACACAAAGTTCAACACATACGTGTATGTTACCAAATTTAACAACTATCCGTATGAATAATATGTTATAATAACGTTATATAAGAACACAATAATATTGTTACTAGATAACGTATGATTAACGTGTTCTGTCAATTACTGGTTGTTGAATTGTTTCAAAACAATGTTGAAATAAAGTTACGAATTAACATATACATAATATAGGCAAACAACATATTCTCTACGTGTTATGATAACATGATAAAATCGTTGTTCTACCACCAATTAATATCGTGTTTTGCTTCAACCATAAGTGATTAATTGGTTTATAGGTTAATTCAATAATACGTTAGACGTAAACGTTGACACAAAGTTCAACACATACGTGTATGTTACCAAAATTAACAACTATCCGTATGAATAATATGTTATAATAACGTTATATAAGAACACAATAATATTGTTACTAGATTACGTATAATCAACGTGTTCTGTCAATTACTGGTTGTTGAAAGGTTTTATAGCGATGTTGAAATAAAGTTCCATATTAACGTATAAATAACTTAGGCAAACAACGTATTCTCACTTGGTTTCAACACGAACTGTTAGATAAATACGTTGAGTGAAATGTTATTTACACGTATCTAAAACACGTTAGACATATCAACCAAAATGACAACGTTGAGAATTCAACGGGTAACGTAAATTACACCCATTCAACCTAAAATCAACGATCATTCAACGTACGTGTGCCCATTCTGCATATGAGACTACATCGAAGGGTATATAACTAGTACAATAGGCAAATGAAGATACATCGACTTCATCGTTGTGCACACTATATCTCTTTATTCTATCATCTTACATGGCCACTATTGAAGCAGACAATTTCGCAATGACCAAATGAGACGACTTCTGAGCAGGTATAACGAACACAGCTTGCAGAACAAGAAACTTCGACTATGTTTACACAGTTACTCTGCAGTCTAGCATCTGACATGCATACAGTTGAAGCAGATACGATGGTAGTGACCGTAAAAGACGATATTGAAAAGTGTATAACGAGTACAATAGGCAAAAGAAGATACATCGACTTCATCGTTGTCCACACTATATTCCTCTATCCTATCATCTCACATTGACACTATTGAAGCAGAAAAGTTCACATTGACCATATAAGACGACTCCCAAGCGGGTATAACGCACAAAGCTTGCAGAACAAAAAACTTCGACTTCGACTATGTTTACACAGTAACTCTGCAGTCAAGCATCTGACATGTATACAAATACAACAGGCAAATGGGGAAACATCGACTTCATCATCGTACACACTTCATCTCTCTCCTCTATCATCTCACATGGACACTATTGAAGCAGATTAGTTGGCATTGACCATATAAGACGACTTCTAATAATAATAATAATAATAATATATGTTTATTAATACAAAAAATTCCTAATATAAAAGTAAGATGAAAAAGATAACGAATGACAAAGTATATGAGTAGTATAAGTAGTAATTTCGATCATTTTGATCTATATTGTATTAAATAAACAACCAAACCCATAAAACCTCAGCAGGTTGTCATGGGATGTATGGAAAAAAAGAGTCTACTAGCATATGCCCTGAGCCATAATTATATATTATGTACGTTCCTACATTTCTATGATACTAGCTACAATGTCAATGTCTAGCTCCAGTAAGTATACTTTAAATTTTTTCTTGATATATTCGATTGAATTGATTTCAAGAATATACATTTTATAAGTTTCTGGTAAATAGTTGAAAATCCTATTAGCTAAGTATTGAAAATTTTGCTGACCTATGGACTTTTCGGCTGCATTTGTTGTCACATAGTGTTTCGATTTTGTTCTAGTTAGATAGGGATGATTGATTCTCTGTAATGTATATTTGTTTTTATACAAATAAATGATCACACTGAACATGTATAATTTTCTCAAATCCATTATTTTTGCATCAGTGAATGTACATTTTGAGGAGTAGGTCATTGGTTTTCCAAGCATTACTTTTAGAATTTTCTTCTGTAGTATATCTAGTTTCTGCATATGTGTATAATATGTGCCGCCCCAGCTTAGTATTGCGTACTGTAAACGGGATTCGACGAGACCAAAATATACAACTCTCAAATATCTAATATTTATAGGTTGATATAACTGTTTGAATTTGAACAATATTGTTCTCAATGTATTAGTTACAATACTAATATGTTTATCCCATTTGAGATTTGGGTCTATGGTAACTCCAAGATATTTAACACTATTTGCTCTCTTTATTTTGATAATTTCATTCTGGCTTTGAATATCCAGAGTCTGGAAGTTTGGCAGTGAGGATTTATAACTCGCAAAAGGTAAAAAAATTGTTTTCTCAAAATTTACTGTTAATACTTTGTGATTGAACCAATCGATAATTCGCTCCAAATCCCTTTCCGTCTTCAATTTCAGATCTGACCAAGTCGGCGCTGTATATAGAATCGCAGTATCGTCTGCGAAACTATATATTTTCCCTTTGATGTTTAAAGTAAGAAGGTTGTTGACATATATTGAAAACAATAGTGGCCCTAATACCGTGCCTTGTGGTACTCCACAAGTCACTTTCTTTTCAGTGATGAGTGCATTTCCGATTCTTACTATCTGTGTCCTAGCATTCAAATAGCTTTCGAAAAGTGAGAGAGTTCTACCACGCATACCTGCATTCTCCAAAGCCTCCAACAACTGCAGATGATCCACAGTATCGAAAGCCTTGGCGAGATCCAGGAAGACGCATAATGTTGGCTTTTTTTCGTCGATTGAATTATATATTTCGCTAGTTAATGATGATATTGCATCGTTGGTGGATGTTCCTTCTTTAAATCCAAATTGTTTTTCAGAAATTCTATTATATTTTTTCACAAAGTGCGATAATCTGAGTTTTATGGCCTTCTCGATTATTTTTGCGAATGCTGATATGAGCGATATAGGTCTATAGTTTGCTATATCTTTTCTATCGCCTTTTTTGTGAATGGGTACAACAACAGCAATCTTACAGTCATTCGGAAATACTCCAGTTTCAAAGACACAATTCACGAGGTGGCACAATAAAGGTGATATTTCGTTCGATATATTTTTTAATTGTTCGCTTCTTATGTCATCAAAGCCCGGTGCTTTTTTTACTTTCAGATTCTTTAAGATTTCTTTGATCTCGTTTTCACTCAGAGGGAGTAAAAATAAAGAGTTTGGCGTGGGTATAACGCACACAGACCGTATAAGACGACATTGAAGGGTATATAACGAGTACAATAGGCAAATGAAGATACATCGACTTCATCGTTGTGCACACTATATCCCTCTATACTTCCATCTTACATTGACATTATTGAAGCAGACAAGTTCACATTGATCATATAAGACGACTTTCAAGCGGGTATAACGCACACAGCTTGCAGAACAAGAAACTTCGACTTCGACTATGTGTACACTGTAACTCTGCAAGCTAGCATCTGACATGCATACAGATGAATCATATACGATTGCAGTGACCGAATTAGTCGACATTGAAGGGTATATAACGAGTACCATAGGCGAATGAAGATACATCGACTTCATCGTTGTGAACACTATATCTCTCTATCCTATCATTTTACATTGACACTATCGAAGCAGACAAGATCGAATTGACCATATAAGACGTTGTCCAAGCGGGTATAACGCACACAGCTTGCAGAACAAGAAACTTCGACTTTGACTATGTTTTCAACAGGCAAATCGGGATACATCGACTTCATCGTCGTACACACTATATATCTCTATCCCATCATCTCACATGGACACTATCGAAGCAGACAAGTTCGCATTGACCATATAAGACGACTTTCAAGCGGGTGAAACGCAAACTGTTTGCAGAACAAGAAACTTCGACTTTGACTATGTTTACACTGTAACTCTGCAATCTAGAATCTGACATGCATACAGTTGAAGCAGATACGATGGCAGTGTCCGTGTGAGACTACTTTGAAGGGTATATAACGAGTACAATAGGCAAATGAAGATACATCGACTTCATCGTTGTGTATACTACATCTCTCTATCCAAATATCTCGCATGGATACTAGTAAAACAGACAAGTTTGCAATAACCACATAAGACGACTACCAATCAGGTATATCACACACAACCAGCAGTACAAGAAACTTCGTCTACGACTATGTTCACACAGAAACTATGCAGTCTATCATCTGACATGCATACAGTTGAGCAGATACAATGGCAGTGACCGTATGAGACGACTTTGAAGGGTATATAACGAGTACAATAGGCAAATGGGGATACATCGAATTCATCGTCGTACACACTATATATCTCTATCCTATCATCTCAAATGGACACGATTGAAGCAGACAAGTTCGCATTGACCATATAAGACGACTTCCGAGCGGGTATAACGCACACAGTTTGCAGAACAAGAATCTTCGACTTTGAATATGTTCACACTGTAACTCTGCAGTCTAGCATCGATCATGCATACAGTTGGAGCAGATACGATGACAGTGACCGTATGAGACGACTTCGAAGGGTATATAATGAGTACAATAGGCAAATGATGAAACATCGACTTTATCGTTGTGCACACTATTTCTCTCTATCCAATCATCTCACATGGACACTATTGAAGCAAACAAGTTCGCAATGACCATATGAGACTACTCACAAGCGAGTATAACGCACACAGCTTGCAGAACAAGAAACTTCGACTTCGATTGTTACTCTGCTGTCTAGCATCTGACATGCATACAGTTGAAGCAGATACGATCGTAGTAACATAAGACGACTTTGGAGGGTAGATAAAGATACATCGACTTCGTCGGAGTACACTGCAGTCTGGCATCTAACATGCATACAGCTGATGCAGGAACGATCGCAATGACCGTATAAAACGACTTCGAAGGGTTTATTACGGGTATAATAGGCAAATGAAGATACATCGTTGTGCACACTATATCTTTCTATACAATCATCTTACATGGACACTGTTAGAGCAGACAAGTTCGCAATGACCATATAAGACGACTCCCAAGCAGGTATAACGCACACAGCTTGCAGAACAAGAAACCTCGACTTTGACTATGTTCACACTGTAACCATGCAGTATAACATCTTACATGCACACAATTGAAGCAGATACGACTACAGTGATAATATAAGACGACTTTGAAGGGTGAATAGCGAGTAGAACAGGCAACTGGGGATATATCGACCTCATCGTTGTGCACACTATATCTTTCTTTCCAATCATCTCACATGGACGACATTGAAGCAGACAAGTTCGCATTGACCATATAAGACGACTTTCAAGCGAGTATAACGCATATAGTTTGCAGAACAAGAAACTTCGACTTCGACTATGTTCACACTGTATTTCTGCAGTCTAGCATCTGACATGCATACAGTTGAAGCAGATACGATTGCAGTGACCGTATAAAATGACTTCGAAGGGTATATAACGAGTACAATAGGCAAATGAAGAAACATCTACTTCATCGTTGTGCACACTATATCTCTCTATACTATCATCTCACATGGACACTATTGAAGCAGACAAGTTCGCAATGACCATATTAGACGACTTCTGAGCGGGTATGACGCACACAGCTTGCAGGACAAGAAACTCCGACTTTGACTATGTTTTTACTGTCACTCTGCAGTCTACCATCTGACATGCATACAGTTGCAGCAGATATGATCGTGATGACCATATTAGACGACTTTGAAGGGTATATAGCAAGAACAATAGGCAGATGAAGATACATCGACTTCTCCGGTGTGCACACTCTATATCTCGATCTTATCAACTCACATGGGTATTATTGAAGCAAACGAGTTCCCGATGCCCATATGAGACGACTTCTAAGCGAATATAACGCACACAACTTGCAAAACAAGAAACTCCGACTTCGACTATGTTTACACTGTGACTCTGCCGTCAAGCATCTGACATGCATACAGATGAAGCATATACGATTGCAGTGACCATATAAGTCGACATTGAAGGGTATATAACGAGTACAATAGGCAAATGAAGATTCATCGACTTCATCGTTGTGCACACCATATCTCTCTATCCTATCATCTTACATCGACACTATTGAAGCAGACAAGTCCGCATTGACCATATTAGACGACTTCTGAGCGGGTATGACGCACACAGCTTGCAGGACAAGAAACTCCGACTTTGACTATGTTTTCACTGTAACTCTGCAGTCTAGCATCAGACATGCATACAGTTGAAGCAGATACGATGGCAGTGACCGTATGAGACGACATTGAAAAGTGTATAACGAGTACAATAGGCAAATGAAGATACATGGTGTTAATATGTTGATATTATATTTTTTGAGTTAGTTGTAAATGTCAATAAAAATCGGGACTTTTGTGTCAAAACGAACAACAATTTTTTTAGAACTAACATTGGTCCTTCGATAGCCGCATTTATTGGTACGTGGAAATCAAATTGAGAGAATTACAAAGGAAAATTCGAATATGGATAAAAGGAGGAGTATTAGGAAAACAGCAGGTATTCGTAGTCTAGACGACAATTTTCAGTGGCCACCAGCATTTGGCACATTGTCAAAAAAAAAATGTAACAGGTAGTGTCAGTGGTACAGATGTATGCCAAACTCCTAAAAATATTGAAAGACCTTCAGTTCCTGAAATGGCTGATCCTGGAAACAGAAAGAACACCATCGCGGATGGGGAGACTTTAAGGCAGTCGAATATATCAGCCGAGAACCCCAAATCCAAGACTGATGGAAAATCTGAGACATTTTCTGTGGATTCAGCAAGACATTCAAAAGCTCCGAGTTCAACTCTCAGACGAAAGAGGCATGCTTTAGAAGTGGAAAAACTAAAACAAGTAATTGAAATGAAAAAACTTGAGAACCAGTTGAAATTACTGGAGCTAGAAAATGATGTTACTGAAGTGGAAATTGCTGAGAAAGACAAAAATCGCTCGATTTCAATAGATGAAAGTTCATCTAATGAAGATACACATCCAGTCTACAATACTGTGCAATGGGTGAATAAAATTCCTGATCCTGATGTACATACAGACAATAATTTTGTGAATGACAATATGTTTGAAATCACCACCACAGAAAAGAAGACGGAAATCAGACAACTTTGTGAGACAATCAGCGATGCAATAAAGACCGTTGCATCCCCAAGGCAAGACAAATTTATAGCCAGACAGGTTATTGACAAAGATTTCAATTATTTCGATGGAAATCCAGAGGACTGGCCAACTTTCATCACCCAATTCAGACGCATTTCGTCACTCTGTGAGTACTCAGCAGGGGAAAAGATGATCAAGTTGCAACGGTGTTTGAAAGGTGATGCCAAAAATGCCACATCTGGAATGATGGCCTCTTCAGATAATGTAGATCTGGTACTCCGAACACTCGAAATGCGATTTGGACGCCCAGATCAGATTATAGATGGGAGGGATGATAACGAGAATAAAATATTTCATGCCTTTGAAAGAACATAACATGGAATTGTTAATTCAGTTTGCCAACAATGTCAATTGCCTGGTTTCAACTATAAAGTCTTTAAAGTACAACGAACATCTGCAGAATCCTCAGTTACTTCGTGACCTACTCCAAAAGCTGCCCGATTCAATGAAGCTCCAATGGGGGGAAAAAATTATGCAGATGAATAGTCGACCGAATCTTGAAGATTTTTCTCTTTGGGTCAACGATAAAGCCACAGCCGCCTGTTATGTTACTCCTACCAAGACAAATAAGTTTGAAATCAAGACTAAGCCATATATAGGTTCATACCCAAGAAAGCATGAAACTACTTTGATTTCGATAGATAATGTAGTTGATGAAATATGCAAGTATTGCCTATCTTCTGGACATAATATCAACAACTGCAGTAAAATGAAATCAGATGACGTGGACACCAGGTGGAAGGTAGTGACAAAACAAAAACTATGTTTCTTTTGCCTCAGGCACAACCACCAGACGCAAAAATGCCGTTTTAAAAAACAGTGTGGAATAGATGGCTGCCGCCGCCCACATCATCAGATACTACATAAGAACCCGGACTCTTCAAGTCGACCATCTGAAAACAATGCAGAAAGACCACAGACGATTCAGAATGAAAATGTTCTTGCAGTTGGACAGGGTGCTCGAAATATTTTGCTCCGCATGGTAAAAGTTGAACTTTATGGAAATGACACCATACTGGAAACAGTTGCCTTGTGTGATGAAGGGTCCACTGTTACACTGATCGACAAGACTTTTGCTGAGAAACTTCGATTAGAAGGTAGAACAGAACCATTGTGTATTCAGTGGACTAATAATTTGACCTCCCACCATATTGACTCCAACAGTGTAAATTTACAAATATCAGGTGCTTATGATGATGCAAGAACCTTCACCCTTCGAAACGTTCGTACTGTAGAAAATCTGTCATTGCCGATGCAAGTTGTGAAGAAATCAGACTGGGAGAAGCATAGTCATCTCAAAGGTATACCCTTCAATGAAATAAATGAACGACCCATGATATTACTCGGACAAGATAATATACGACTGACAGTTGCGAGAAAAGTAGTACAGACAGAGGAATCTTCACCAATGGCGACAAAAACGAATCTTGGGTGGATTCTTCATGGCAACTTCAAAGAAAATCGCACTTCTACATTTTCTTTCCATATTTGTCACAACGAACTTTCAGACGATGCACTCCACAAGTTAGTGAAACAGTCATTCACCACAGATGCCTTCGGAACATCAATTCTGCAGACAAAGCTGAACAAAGCTGAGAGCAGGGCCAGAGACATCATGACAAAGACGGCGAGACGACTTGGTGAGCGATTTGAAATAGGCCTCTTGTGGAAAGATGACAATTTGACTTTACCGGACAGTAAGACGACAGCCATTCAACGACTGAAATGCATCGAAAGACAGATGCAGAGAGACAATACCTTTAGACTCCAATACAGTGAGAAGATTACCAGCTATATTGAGAAGGGATACGCACGAAAACTGACTAGAGAGGAAGCAGACACAAATCATCCTAGAAGCTGGTACTTACCACATTTTGGAGTAGTTAGCGCTAATAAACCTAACAAATTACGACTTGTCTTCGACGCAGCATCAAAATCACATGGTATCAGTCTCAATGATAATCTTCTTGCTGGCCCAGATCTTCTCCAGTCTCTGATTGAAGTCCTTCTGAAATTTCGACTTCGAAAAATAGCATTCTGTAGTGACGTTCGAGAGATGTTTCACCAAGTGCGAATCATCAAGGAAGATCAACACTCCCAGAGATTTCTGTGGCGGAATGGTGACATTAATCAAGACTTCGACGTTTATGAGATGCAAGTAATGACTTTCGGGGCGACCTGCTCTCCAACGTGCGCTCAGTTCGTCAAAAATCTCAATGCAGAGCAAATGACAGACAGACCAGACATTTTGGAGGCAATAACCAAGAAACACTATGTCGACGACTACTTGGATTGCACCAATACTGTTGAAGAAGCGCTCGATACCATCATGGAGGTCAGACGAATCCAGAGGCTGGGAGGTTTTGAGTTGGTAAATTGGATATCCAACTCTAGTAGAGTCATGAGTATTCTATCCAAGGACGATATATTTTGTGAAGACTTGAATTTAAATTGTGAAACAACATTACAACGAGTTCTGGGACTTTCTTGGAATGCCAAGACCGACGTATTCTGCTACAAATTTGACAAATTAAAGGACATTTCGGAAGAAACTATTCGACCCACCAAGAGACAAATTTTAAAGAACGTTATGTCAGTTTTCGATCCATTGGGACTAATCGTCAACTTCACTATACGAGGAAGAATGATTGTTCAAGACATTTGGCGCAGTGGTATTGGATGGGACGATAGCATAGATGAAGACATACACCGACTATGGCAGACATGGAAGAATGACCTACGAATGATAGAAAATCTTTCAATTCCTAGATGCTATTCTTGTGATATTCCCGATTCTACTAGAATTGAACTCCATATATTCTGTGACGCATCTAGTAAAGCTTTTGCAGCAGTAGCGTACTTAAGAATCATACACGCTGACGTCGTAGATTTAGCTCTCGTTATGGCTCGATCTAGAGTGGCCCCTACAAAACCGATATCCATCCCTCGCCTAGAGCTACAAGCAGCAGTTATGGGAAGTCGTCTAGCTAGTACCGTAAGGAACACCTTGTCTATCAAGATTGACAGAATCTGTATGTGGTCAGATTCTACGACAGTTCTACATTGGATACGGGGTGATGCACGCAAGCTGGGACAGTTCGAGGCCCACAGAATTGGAGAAATTCAGGAGACTACAAACACTAATGATTGGCAGTGGGTACCTTCCAAATTGAATGCTGCTGACAATGCCACCCGAACTTACGATAAGAAAGAATCAATAGATTTTGAATCTTGGTTCAGCGGACCTGAATTCCTATACAATGAAGATGAGAGCACATGGCCGAAAAGTTGTATAAACACTATAAAACCGGACACTGACAAAGAGATTATGTTTCTAATTACGGACGAAAATTTATATCTGCCAGATCCAAGAAGATTCTCCAAATGGCTAAGATTATTGAGGACGACTGCATGGATGATTAGATTTACCAAAATTATGATGACCTGTCACAGAAAATTGAGAGTTTTTTTTCCTGAAGAATTGACTGCCAATGAGATTGAACAGGCTGAGATTTTATTAGTGAAACATTGCCAATCAGAGAGTTTCAAAGAAGAGCTAGACTGTCTCAAAAGCAACAAACCACTGAGAGGACAAAGTAGGTTGAGGAATTTGTCTCCTAATCTAGACGACCGTGGATTGTTGGTTTTGAGTGGAAGAATCGATAATGCCCCTGATATAGGAACTTCTACCAAACGTCCAATCATCCTTTCAAAGAAGCCTAGGATAACTCACCTTCTGATCCAGTATTTTCACGAAAAATTTGCACATCAAGGTGTAGAGACAGTCCTCAATGCAGTCAGACAAAAATACTGGGTGATTGATGGTAGAAGTGCAGTCAAATCAACATTCGCCAGTTGCCAGAAATGCAAAGTGATTCGAGCAAAGCCAATTATTCCGCTGATGGGACAACTTCCTATACAGCGTATGACAGCCTATGTAAGACCATTCACTTATACTGGCCTAGATTACTTTGGACCGCTTTTTGTTTCGGTTGGCCGAAGAAGAGAGAAGAGATGGGGCGTGCTGTTCACCTGCCTTACCATCAGAGCTGTACACCTCGAGGTAGCTCATTCATTAACGACAGAGTCTGCAGTTATGGCCGTACGACGGATGATATCCAGGAGAGGACAACCAAAAGAAATATTATCTGACAACGGGACGAATCTCCGAGGAGCTAATGAAGAACTACGACGGGCAGTTGAAGAAATGGACCAGAAGAAAATGAAGGACAGCTTCACCGAACAAGGCATGGACTGGAAATTCTTGGCTCCTGCTTCACCTCATATGGCCGGTGCCTGGGAAAGACTGGTTCGCTCCGTGAAAACTACTTTTTATGCAATCCTGAAAGGACAAGTTTTAAAAGATGAACTTCTGAGTACTCTTTTTACTGAATGTGAATATATAGTGAATTCTAGACCACTTACAAGAGTTTCGACTGATCCAAATGATCTAGAATCACTGACGCCAAATCATTTTTTGATGTCTTCGTTTACTGAAATTTCCGAATTCAGAGACATCCAACAAAATTACAGGAATGAATGGAGAAAGTCGCAATTACTTATAGAATCGTTCTGGAAACGATGGACTAAGGAGTATTTGCCGACTCTTACAAAGAGAACCAAATGGACAATCGACGGAAAGCCCTTACAGATCAACGATATCGTTATTATTGTTGGAGATAACATCCCACGGAGATCTTGGAAGTTGGGTAAGATAGTAGCTGTCTACCCCGGACCAGATGGCCGAGTACGTGTGGTAGATGTTAAGACCGTAACCGGAGTGTATAAACGACCGGTTGCCAGACTATGTCGTGTGGATGTAGAAGACCAGAGCTGAAGGGATTCTCTTCACTTCAGGGGGGGAGAATGTTAATATGTTGAAGACGCCATGTATATTGATATTATATTTTTTGAGTTAGTTGTAAATGTCAATAAAAATCGGGACTTTTGTGTCAAAACGTTCTGGAAAAGATTCTGATTTTACGATTACAAAGACAACAAGATATTGGTTCTGACGACGAACTAACACATGGACTTCATTGTTGTCCACACTATATCTCTCTATCCTGTAACGAAGTTTCTTTTATTTTTGGGTTCTTTGTGAGATATGCGGTATAGTAAGGGTCTAACTTCTGTAGATAGTGAGCCAGAAACCCCGTTCTTTTTCGGGAATGCTAGTAATAATACACCGGAAGTATTATTCATAGATGTCAACGGCCGTGATTCAGGATTGATTGATTATAAATATTTTGATTGATTATTAATAAAACGCCGAGCGGATATGAGATCGATATCCAGCTAGGTATACGTATCGCGTGCGCGTCCCACTATTCGAGAATAGTGGTGGTACTACGCGTCGAGAGCCGTCGTAGCTCAGAGAGGGCAACGGTGGGACAAAACATTGAGAGCGACCAGCGGAGAAGCCACGCCAAGCCGAAGCCAGCTAGCCGACCAGCCAGCCAGCAGGAGAGAGAGAGAGAGAGGAGCCGACCGCCGCAAGAAAGCACTGGTACTAACCATTTTATTTCGTTTCCTTCCTGGGTGATTTGGGGGAGCCGGAGGTGGTCACCCGTTCCCGCATCTAATTTATTCCAGAGAATGCCCGAATCCAGAGGAGCAGCCGTGGACTCGCTGGACTTGTACTAATCTGGGGTCCAGAGGAGTTTACCCGTCCCCGCATTTATTCCATTCCAGGAATTCCCGAATCCAGAGGAGCAGCTGTGGACTCGCTGGACTTGTACTAATCTGGGGTCCAGAGGTGTTTACCCGTCCTCGCATTTATTTCATTCCAGGAATTCTCGAATCCAGAGGAGCAGCTGTGGACTCGCTGGACTTGTACTAATCTGGTGTCTAGAGGTGTTCACCCGTCCCCGCATTTATTTCATTCCAGGAATTTCCAGGTTCCGGAGGAGCAGCCGGGGACTCGCTTGATTTGTACTAATCTGGGGTCTAGAGGTGCTCACCCGTCCCCGCATTTAATTTGTTCCAGGAATTCCAGAATTCGGAGGAGCAGCCGGAGACTCGCTTGATTTGTACTAATCTGGGGTCCAGAGGTGCTCACCCGTCCCCGCATTCAATTTATTCCAGAAATTTCAGGATCCGGCGGAGCGATCTTGGACTTGCGATTATTGTATTCGATTATTAGTATCAACTCGGGATCCGACGGTGTAAACCTGTTCCCGAATTGATCACCCAATTTGCTTAGCCTACATGCATGTAATGTTGCTTGAATCACCTTAGAAGCTTGTTGCTAGTCCTGCTTATGATCACGTAACCTTATGTACCCGCGTGCTTAGATACTCCGCATGTCTCATGAGGGAATAGGCTGTCGTATCTCGGGACTGTGAAGGGGTAGGAGTCTAGGATCGTATGTGAATAGCGCGGTATAAATAAATGTAGATTTGAAGTATATCATCAACTGTAAATATTATCAGTGTGAATAAATAGTAGAGTTGTCTCAGTCAATTTGAGTTTTATTTCGCTAGAGCAACTAGTGATCCGGGGATTGAAAGACATAAAGTTTGAGTCATTTTGACAGTAGAAATCTCAGACCCGTCATGTTTTCGCGATTAGAGTCAAGTTACCTTCATTGAGTAGGTTTTGGGTAGGTTTTGAGATTGAAATAGTAATATCCACATAGTCTCGAGTAGCCATGGTCATCTCTCATGAGATAGAAGCTTTTGCATAGGCTAATATGAGTATTAGATTATAACGCCTAAAAATCTGTAGTTGTCACTTTGACAGATATTATAACTTTGCTCGATGCATGTTGAGTGACATCCTTTTGAGCTTTGCATTGGTTTATTGTTGATAAACGTCTGTGACATTCTCGAGTCATCACGTGGAAAAGCGAACCCTTTAGCTTTGTGGACGAGACAAAAATGGTGAAAGAAGACACTACGAAGGCTTCAGAGACCGCAGAAGGACAAACTTCACCGTCGAGGAATAAAGAGCCTGTGGACGTTAGAGTGAGCTGGGTATATCAGCTGAAGAAAGTTGATATAGACGCGGAACTGTCTAAGTTTGGCCTTGAAGTCACTGGGACAGTCGGGGACAAGAGGAGGCGACTGGTTAAGTTCCTGAGAGAAGGTCGAGTGGGTACCGCCCCACCGACACCGACTGCAGGGAATGTCCCACTGACTTCGGCCTGGACATTCCCGAATCTGAACACCCGGTGAATGTATCTTCACCCGGAACCGTACCGACAGTAACCGTACCGACTATCGCCGTACCAACATCGATGACAACACCTTCTACATCGATGATGACAACTTCAATTCCAGAACCGATCCGCACCAGAGACTGGAATTTGTTATTCGATGGACTAGGAGATCCAGTAGCGTTTCTGGAAAGGCTCGATGAGATCAGGCTGTCCCAGAATATACCAGCTTCCAGACTCATAGCGGTGTTGCCAGACCTGTTCTCAGGGGAAGCCGCCCTCTGGTACCGGAATAACCGATCCGCCTGTTCGACATGGGAGGTATTCGTGGAATTGTTTCGAATCTTCTACTTTCCTGCTAACTATCAAGTAGACCTGGAAGTGGCTATTGGTAGGCGTCTACAAAGACCGAATGAACCTATACGAGCTTACATCACCGACATCCAGACGCTCGTACGAAGGCATGGAAATATGTCACAGGAACAGGAACTCATGTGGCTGTACCGGAATTTGCTACCAGAGTATCGACAGCACATCAAAAGGAGTGACTTTGCCGATATCGTGACTTTTTCACGTGCTGTGAAGGAGTTTGAACTCTTCCGAGAAGAGCTACAGGAGAGGTACCAAACCTATGCAATGACTGCAAGGGCGACGACCCCTCCGCCGGCTCCAGAGATTGCAAGGCCGAAAGTAGCTCCATATAGCTCGGAGAGAACAGAAACGAGGAGAGCTGGTCAGCCAGTTACCGATGCCAGGGCAAGAACGAGTTCATTTTCAGTAGCAGTGTGTTGGAGATGTGGAGAGACTTAAGGAGTCAGTGCCGATCTGCTCCTAAGCTATTTTGCTCCAGATGTGGAAAGGAGGGAGTGATGTCCCGTGACTGTCCTTGTCCTAGATCGGAAAACTACCGCCATTGAAGGAACACGGGATTGTCTCTGGTATATCAAGAAGAAACAAGAAATCGAGAAAGATCCTGCAGCAAATCCGGATTACTGTATCAAGGGTGACAGACTTTACCGACATTTCTGGGATTCGACAGATTTCTCCGAACCAGAGCTATCCGATCCCTGGAAGCTATGCATCCCGAAACCAGCTCGTTCATCCGTTATGAAGGAGAATCATGATGCTCCCACTGCCGGCCATCTCGAGATAGCCAAGACCACTGCCAGAATAGCAAGTCGCTACTATTGGCCTGGCATGTTCAGGGATATAGCCAAGTACGTCCGAGGATGTCAATCTTGTCAGCAATACAAGACTTCACAGCAGAAGACTCCAGGGATGATGCAACCATCGGTGAACAGACAACCATTTGAAACTGTGAGTTCGGATCTGGTTGGACCACTGCCCTGCTCGAGTAAAGGGAACAACTACCTGGTAGTATTCCAAGACAGATTCACGAAGTGGATCCAGTGCCGTCCGATACGAAAGGCGACAGCGAAGGCAGTGAGCCAAGCTCTCTATGAAGAGATCATCACACGTTTTGGGTGTCCAAAGACCGTTATCACCGATAATGGAACCCAGTACACAGGTTCACTGTTCAGAGATCTGCTGAAAGACCTTAAGATTGGTAACCGTTTAACTCCGCCGTATACACCGCAGGCAAATCCTGTGGAGAGGACCAATAAGACGATGGAAACTATGATTTCGCAATTCTGCGACATGAATCATCGGAAATGGGACCAGCACATACCAGAACTAATATTTGCTTACAACACAGCCCGACACGACTCCACCGGATATACTCCGGCATTTCTCAACTATGGGAGAGAGTTGGAAATACCAGGGGCTGTATACCGTCCTGAGGATCTAGTGACAGATGATGTCAATGATAATCCCGAAGATATCAGAGACCTAGCCCACAGACTAGCCAAACTCCGGGAAGCATTCGAGTTTGTGCGAATCAACTTGTCTCGGGCTTTCACGACTCAGAGTCACCACTACAATCTTCGTAGACGAGAGTGGAGATGTCATGTGGGTGACCAAGTGATGAAGAAGGAGAATCATCTTTCGTCTGCTACAAAGGGGTTCGGCGCTAAATTAGCTCCCAAATATTCCGGGCCGTACACCGTTATCAAAGTGATTCCACCGGTGATATATGATCTGAAAAGCAACACCGGCAAGAAGCTTCGACGCATCCATGTGAGGCATTTGCTCACCACACGGACGAAGCGAACAATGACGGGATGTTGTCTCTTTTAGAAAATGCCCATGAAATTACCGACGCCGAAGCCGAACCCGAAAGACGTCCGCTCACCTGTGGCCGAGGCCGCCAAGATGGCCGAAAAAGCACAGCGACGCCTACGCGCGATTAAAATTCTAGCGCGAGAGTTATCGATGCGTCGAAGACCGTGTAAAACCAGGGTCACCACTTCGCCAGCCCGAAGACAGTGTCGACCCTGCCCCATGAGTCAGCAGACGCTGAAAGCAATCGTGAAAACCGACGACTCACTCCATCTACCCGAGGCTGTAGAGGACATTCCCCTGCCTATGGGGCCTGGGCCTAAGCCTCCTATGTGGGACGACCGAATGGAGCGAGAGAGCATAGGCCCGACGGTAGTGGAATCTTTCGTGAGGAACAAGAGTAGATGGAGTGAGGCTTCCTCCGGGAGTATCGTGGTCACTGGCGCTCAAAGCACAGCTGGTTGCTTTGCGAAGATGTGGAGACCCACGTCGAAGAATAAGGATGAAGTTCACCGCTGCAGATGGAAGGAATGTCAGGATTTCCTTACCCAGCCATGACTAGTTATATATATTTCTTGGTCTCTCATTATATTATCATTTTTTTTTACTGGCTGTCATGAGAATTTTTATTTTGAGCAATAAAGGTTCAGTTTATATTATGGGGTGTTTCTTTTAGCAAGAGACTAGAATGCAGAGCCCCATATTGGAAATATCCACCCCTCCACTGTACCTGGAGGAAATTGCCAGGGAACTCGCCGAAGCTTTTGAGGATTCAGCTCAACTAGCGCCAAAGGAGGAAGACTCGACCGTCGCCTCCGCGGAGGCTACACCGGAAATGCCCCAGGAGAAGGAGGGCAGGACTAAGAGGGAAATACCGAATACAAGGGCCAAGGTCGAACCGTCTGCAGTCCCACTTCATTGGGATCCTAGGACCGATGAAAACTGGACACGTGAAGCCAAACAACTCCGAATCCAGGAAAATATCCAATACACCGAATGCTGTGAGAGAAATCGTAGAGATGAACCGATCCAGCGCATAAGGATATGCAGCGACTTGTGCTGGCGCTGTGGCCGCTAAGGGCACCGACGGGACGCCTGCACGTTATCACGATTGTTGTTCTGCTCCTGCTGCGGCCAAGTGGGTGTCATGTCCCGGAACTGTTCATGTACTCGCAGATCGCTAGCAGGGGGACGAGCCAGGGCTCCTCAAGGCCCCGCGTCGAAAGTGTCCCACCTGTGGTTGCCCATACGCCTCTTTTCATCACCGACGCCATTAGAAAGGAATACTGAGATCCAAAGATGTCGCGACCATCCCGGATCTCGAAGAGGAGGACCCTCACCAGAGCATTGCCGTAGGAGGACAGTTGGAAATATGATTCAGTTTAGGTTATAGGTATACAGAAGGTTTTGTTCTTTTGTTATTGATTGTGATTAGAGTAGGCAAACTGTCAGTAATGTTCAATTTGAATAAAAAAAAATATATAATAATGAAGGTTTTATATATATTTCTTTTAGGAAGTAATGAGGGGATGTAACGGAGTTACTTTCATTTTTGGGTTCTTTGTGAGACATGCGGTATAGTAGGGGTCTAACTTCTGTGAATAGTGAGCCAGAAACCCCGTTCTTTTTCGGGAGAGAGAGAGAGAGGCGCCGACCGCCGCAAGACAGCACTGGTACTACCCATTCTATTTCGTTACCTTCCTAGGTGATTTGGGGGAGCCGGAGGTGGTCACCCGTTCCCGCATTTGATTTATTCCATAGAATGCCCGAATCCAGAGGAGCAGCCGTGGACTTGCTGGACTTGTACTAATCTGGGGTCCAGAGGTGTTTACCCGTCCCCGCATTTATTTCATTCCGGGAATTCCCGAATCCAGAGGAGCAGCTGTGGACTCGCTGGACTTGCACTAATCCGAGGTCCAGAGGTGTCTACCCGTCCCCGCATTTATTTCATTCCAGGAATTTCCAGAATCCGGAGGAGCAGTCGGGGACTCGCTTGATTTGTACTAATCTGGGGTCTAGAGGTGCTCACCCGTCCCCGCATTTAATTTATTCTAGGAATTCCAGAATCCAGAGGAGCAGCCGGAGACTCGCTTGATTTGTACTAATCTGGGGTCCAGAGGTGCTCACCCGTCCCCGCATTCAATTTATTCCAGAGATTTCAGGATCCGGCGGAGCGATCTTGGACTTGCGATTATTGTATTTGATTGTTAGTATCAACTCGGGATCCGACGGTGTAAACCTGTTCCCGAATTGATCACCCATTTTGCTCAGCCTACATGCATGTAATGTTGCTTGAATCACCTTAGAAGCTTGTTGCTAGTCCTGCTAATGATCACGTAACCTTATGTACCCACGTGCTTAGATACTCCGCATGTCTCATGAGGGAATAGGCTGTGGTATCTCGGGACTGTAAAGGAGTAGGAGTCTTGGATCGTATGTAAATAGCGCGGTGTGAATGAATATAGATTCGAAGTATATCATCAACTGTAAATATTAGTGTGAATAAATAGTAAAGTTGTCTCAGTTGATTTGAGTTTTATTTCGCTAGAGCAACTAGTGATCCGGGGATTGAAAGACATAAAGTTTAAGTCATTTTGACAGTAGGAATCTCAGGCTCCTGGTTTACACTATCCCCACTGATAGTTGCCCGGCGTGAGTGGACCTACCACGATAAAATGGGTGGCGCCCGAGTTGTAAATAATTGTTAATATTTGTTGAACCCGCTTCAATGCGCCAGAACGATATCTGAGGACAGGTATCATTACAATCCATCATCCCACATTGAAACTATTGAAGCAGAAAAGTTTACATTGACCATATAAGACGACTCCCAAGCGGATATAACGCACACAGCTTGCAGAACAAGAAACTTCGACTTTGACTATGTTAACACTGTAACTCTGCAGTCCAGCATCTGACATGCATACAGTTGAAGCAGATACAATGGCAGTGACCGCATGAGACGACTTTGAAGGGTATATAACGAGTACAATAGGCAAATGGGGATACATCGACATCATCGTCGTACACACTATATCACTCTATTTTATCATCTCACATGGACACTATTGAAGCAGACAAGTTCACATTGACCATATAAGACGACTCCCAAGCAAGTATAACGCACACAGCTTGCAGAACAAGAAACTTCGACTTTGACTATGTTTACACTGTAACTCTGCAGTCTAGAATCTGACATGCATATAGTTGAAGCAGATACAACGGCAGTATCCGTATGAGACGACATTGAAGGGTATATAGCGAGTAAAACAGGCAAATGGGGGTATATCGACTTCATCGTTGTGCACACTTCATCTTTCTATCTTATCAACTCACATGGATACTATCGAAGCAGACGAGTTCCCGATGCCCATATGAGACGACTCCCAAGCAGGTATAACGCACACAACTTGCACTATAAGAAACTTCGAATATGTTTACACTGTAACTCTGCCGTCAAGCATCTGACATGCATGCAGATGAAGCATATTCGATTGCAGTGACCGTATAAGTCGACATTAAAGGGTATAAAAAAAATGAAGATACATCGATTTCATCGTTGTGCACACTATATCTCTCTATCCTAACATCTTACATTGACACTATTGAAGCAGACAAGTTGGCATTGACCATATGAGACGACTTCTAAGCGGGTATAACGCACACAGCTTGCCGAACAAGAAACTCCGACTTTGACTATGTTTTCACTGTGACTCTGCAGTCCAGCATCTGACATGCATACAGTTGAAGCAGATACGATGGCAGTAACCGTATAAGACGACATCGAAGGGTATATAACGAGTACTATAGAAAAATGAAGATACATCGACTTCATCGTTGTGCACACTATATCTCTCTATCCTATCATCTTACATCGACACTATTGAAGCAGACAAGTTGGCATTGACAATATAAGACGACTTCTGAACGGGTATAACGCACACAGCTTGCAGGACAAGAAACTCCGACTTTGACTCTGTTTTCACTGTAACTCTGCAGTCCAGCATCTGACATGCATAAAGTTGAAGCAGATACGATTGCAGTGACCATATAAGACGACATTGAAAAGTGTATAACGAATAGAATAGGCAAACGAAGAAACATCGACTTCATCGTTGTGCACACTATATCTCTCTATCCTATCATCTCACATTGACACCATTGAAGCAGAAAAGTTCACATTGACCATATAAGACAACTCCCAAGCGGGTATAACGCACACAGCTTGCAGAACGAGAGACTTCGACAACGACTATATTTACACAGAAACTCTGCAGTCTAGCATCTGGCATGCACACAGTTGAAGCAGATACGATGGCAGTATCCGTATGAGACGCCTTCGCATGGTATATAACGAGTACAATAGGCAAATGGAGATACATCAAATTCATCGTTGTGCACACTATATCTCTCTATCCTATCATCTCACATGGATACTATTGAAGCACACTAGTCCACAATGCTTATATGAGACGACTTCCAAGCAGGTATAGCGTACACAATTTGCACAACAAGAAACTTCGACTTCGACTTTGTTCACACTGTAACTCTGCCGTCTAGCATCTTACATGCATACAGTTGAAGCAGATACGATTGCAGTGACCATATAAGACGAGTTTCAAGCGGGAATAATGCACACAGCTTGCAGAACAAGAAATTTCGACTTCGACCATATTCACACTGTTACTCTGCAGTCTAGAATCTCTGACATTCATACAGTTGAAGCAGATACGATAGCGGTATCCGTATGAGACGACTTCGGAGGGTATATAACGGGTACAATAGGCAAATGAAGATACATCGACTATATCGTTGTGCACACTATATCTCTCTATCCTATCATCTTACATGGACACTTTTGAAGCAGACAAGTTCGCACACAGCTTATGGAACAAGAAACTTCGACTTCGACTATGTTTACACTGTAACTGTGCAGTACGACATCTGACATACATACAGTTGAAGCAGATACGACTGCAATGACCATATGAGACGACTTCGGAGGATATATAGCGAGTACAACAGGCAAATGAGAATACATCATTTTCATCGTTGTGCACACTATATCTCTTTATCCTATCATCTCACATGGACACTTTTGAAGCAGACAAGTTTGTAATGACCATATGAGACGACTTTCATGCAGCTATAACGCACACAGCTTATAGAACAAGAAACTTCGACTTCGACTATGTTTACACTGTAACTCTGAGGTCTAGCATCTGACATGCATTCAGTTGAGCAGATACGATGGCAGTGACCGTATGAGACGACTCTGAAGAGTATCCGACGAGTTCAATAGGCAAATGAAGATACATCGACTTTTTCGTTGTGCAGAGAAACTGGGGTCGGGGATAGCTGATGGATTAATTTTTGAAGACTTTGTGAAGTATCTACAAGAATTTTTATTTCGTCATTTCACATACCCACGTGTAAAGTTATAATTCACAGATTAATTTTCCTTTCAGAATTCTAGTTTGATTTTACATATATACATCTTATTACTCACCTACAAGAATGACCAAACACCAATAACCATTTATTTAACAAATAAATGTGAATATTGTATTTTATTTATTAAAGGCTCATTAATGGCGACACTTTGTCTGTTTTCTGTGATAGTCAAGCGAGAAAAGAAATCCTTCATAGCCACCAAAATTTTAAGGAACCACAAAAAACGAGATTCAAAAGATAAGCTTGCAGAGATGGTGCCACAAAAAACGCGGCAGAGATCACCGATTCGAATGGAAACCGAAGTGTTGTTGGTTGCAGAATCTTCAGTAGGAAAATAATAAATGTATGAACTAACCTACGCATATGCAACCAGCAATACTGGAACTGGACGACTTGCAGGTTGCCAAGCGTACGTCAAATAACCCAAACTACTGAAATTACACTGATTGATATATGCACACAAATAGTAATGAAGTAGCTATTACTGGAGGAAAACGTGAACAGTAGGCAAATGAAACAAGGAAACAAAATACTTTGTATATATCTTAAATGAACTTTAGGAACAACGGTACGATTACGAGTACGATTATTATTGTGATGAGAGGTTTCAGCACATCTTGCCCCCGAAGCTCATGCAAACGTGTGAACACTGTGAACTGTGAAGTTTGTTTACGCAGTTTTGACTTGAGCTGGAATGCTGGAAAAGTCTGTAATCTGAGGAGTGTTGTAAAGTTTGAGATGCGAGGAATGAAAAATGCCACGCTCAGTTTTACATGTCGGCGATTCCAACAGGTAAGTGTGATCATGGACCTTTTTCTTGATCCTGTATGGACCCTCAAACAACAGCAAAAATTTCTTTGTTTCCGCTTTCAGTGCAGAGGAAGTATTGTTGGCTTTCAAGAGCACTAGGTCTCCATTTTGAAAAGTTTGCCATTTCTTACCAGGATTTCGAAAAGATCGTCTCTCAGCTTTACTTGCCAGTGTAGCTTCAGCAAGTAAGAGTTTTTCATCCATAGTAATTATTGCACCATTTTCTGCGGAATTTTGAACTTGCAGCTTGTCTGGCAAAAGCTTGGTCCGCTTCGTTCCAAGTTGGAGTTCACTAGGAGAGTAACCAGTGGATTCATGTACTATCTCATTTAGGAATTCTATGAAACGAGGTATTTCATATGCCCACTTAGAATGCTGTTCAGAACAGTAAGTTCTGAATAGTCTTCCAAGTTCACGCATTATCCTTTCAGATGGGTTTGCTGAAGGGTGTCTCACAGAGGTGTAAACAAGTTGAACTCCAGCATCCTGCATGGTCTTCTTCCAGATGTTCGAGGTTAATTGAGTGCCTCTGTCATGCAGAATTCTCCTCGGTTGTCCATGTGTTGGGAAATAATGTTTGAAAATCCTGTTGAGCATTGCACGAGAGTTAGCCTTTTTCAGTGGATAGAGTTCAACATACTTAGTGAACAAATTCACAATCACTAGAATATACATAACTCCACCACGACTTCTAATTAATGGACCATAGATGTCCATAGCTATAATATCCTCTCTACCATCAGGTATTATTTTTCCTTGAGGGGGAGAAGGTAACACTGAGATCTTTGCTCGTTGACAAATATCACAGCTTTTGATAACTTTCTTCATTCTCCTATGCATATTTGTCCACCACAATTCAGCACGCATGAACTGCCAAGTTTTATGTATTCCTACATGTCCCAGTGTGATGTGATATTCATTAATGAATCTTGAAATAAGATCTTCAGGAATACACAACAAACATTCATTCTCATCAGTACCTCTCTTATAGAGAACACTTTCATGCATTAAGAACTGTCTCTGTAACTTTTCACTTGTAGAAAGTTCTTGAATGATAGATGACAACTTCACATATTTTTCTTGATGATGCTGTATATCCTTCAGGATCAACAGGAATTCTTTCGAAAATGTTAAAGTGGATATTTGAAAACATTTATCCACTGGAACAGGTAATCTGATGCATGCATGCCTGGAGAATCCATCTGCTTGCACATTCTCCCGACCAGGAATATAGGCAACATTAAAAGAAAATTCCTGCAAGGCTAGTGCCCACCTGGTTATCCTTGGAGAGAGTAATCTGCAGGTATTTATATAAGTAAGAGCTCTGCAGTCTGTATATAGAGTGAAGTTACTTCCTAGCAAATAAATACGCCATCTTTGAATGACCCATAATGCAGCCAATAGTTCTTTTTCGTAAATCCCATATCTTTTTTCACGATCCAACAGAAAACGTGAGGCACATGCCACAATTTTTTTCTGGCCATCAACAATTTGAAAAAGGGCTCCTGCAATCCCTTCATCACTTGCATCACTGGACACATTCCAGGGTATGTTGGGATCAGGATGATATAATAAAATTTCTGATTTCAACTCATTTTTCAGATCATTGAATGCCTTTTCTTTTGATGCAGTCCATTTCCATGCTACCTTTTTTCTAAGTAGCCTAGTGAGTGGTGCAGACAGTTCCGCAAAATTAGGAGTGAACATCCTGTCATACTGGCATACTCCAAGAAATTTTTGAAGCTCCTTCACATTCGATGGTCGTTGATAATCTACAATTGCCTGTATTCGTGTAGGGTCAGGTTTAACTCCATCTTTTGTCAGTATGTATCCTAGATAGGAGATTTCCTCTCGAAAAAATTTACATTTATCCATTTTCAGAGTGAGTCCAGCCTCAGAAAGTCTTCGAAAAACTCTTTCCAGGTGTTCCAAGTGCTCCTCCATAGAACTTGACATTACCAGTATATCGTCTACATAAACGACAAGGAAATCTTGGAACTCAGGTCCAAGAATAGTATCCATGCATCTGGTAAAAGAACTTGTTGAATTTTTCAATGCAAAAGGCAAGCAGCAAAATCTATATGTCTTAGTTCCCACGATAAATCCGGTATATTGCCTATCTTCTTCCTTTATAGGACATTGCCAATACCCATGTGTAAGATCCAGCGAACTCATCACCTTTTTTCCAGACATGAGTTTTATTATTTCATGGATCGGTCTAGGTAACTCGAAATCTGATTCCATAACTTTATTTAGATGTCTGGCATCTAAGCAGACCCTTACTGATCCATCTTTTTTTAAGGTTGTCATCAGTGGTGAAATGTAGTTTGAGGGTGCACGCTCAATAACCTTTCACTCAAGCATTTGTTTTATGGGAATAGGATAAGGCTTCACAAAGAATTCTGTTTTATCTTTCAGTTGGATTCTATGTACATATTCTTTCGTACGACCAGGTATATCAGAAAAAACCTCACTATATTTCTCCAATATCTTGAGAAAGTTGATTTCATCACTTTTTGACAGGTTACACTTATTCAGCACATCATGAAAATTTTTCAACTCACTTCTTCCATTATTGACTGTACTATTCTTTATTCCACTCTCATTCACAATTGTACACACACACAAACTTTGTGGCTCTGAAAAATTATGATCAATTTGTACCTCAGGAATTTTCAAAACTTTATCACCACACTTCAAAATTAAACACTGTTTTGACAACTGCACATCCACTTGATAAACCCGGAGAAAATCACAGCCAATAATTATTGGATGTGTTAATTTATTAATTACTAAAAATTCAAATTGAAATTCTTCACCATCATTTACTTGAAATGTCAATGAAGCCTGTAAATTTACCCTTTGAAATGTCGCTTTAAAAGCACCAACTACTTTTATTCCTGTAACCGGAAAATGAGGAATAATTTCCGAAAAATTGCTGATTTGGTTCCATACCTCCATAGAAATAGCACATACTTTACTACCAGTATCTACTAAAGCAGCAAATTTATAACCATAAAGTTTTACTAAAATTGTTGGACAACGATTTTCCTCAGGAATATGTTCAAAATCACATTCTTCCAGAAGAAGATCTTCCATAGGATTGTTTTTAACTGATGTTTCATTTTGATTCTTTTTGCCCCCCACATACCCAATTACATGTGGGGAGATGATTCGTTTCCCGAACAATCTTCCTTGTCATCTTCACACTCCAAGTTTGAGATATTTTTAGTTTGATCAGAATATTTTTTAGGGGCTGCTGTATAGAATGTAGATGAATTTTTATTTGAGTTATTTGTTTTGTTCGAGAATCTACTTTTATTTTGTCTAGAGTAATCATTTTTATTTTGTTGAGAATAATCATTTTTAGTTTGTTCAGAGTATTCACTTTTAGTTTGCTGTACATATTCATTTTTATTTTCATTTGAGAATCGATTTTTAGTTTTTACTGACTCATTTTTAAAATATTCATCTGCATGTCTAAGTCTGGATACAGCTTGTGAAAAAGTTGTACACGCCAAAAGGACACACGAAACACTTGGAGGAAAATGTGGTGCTATCAAATCTATCAGTTCAGTTGGTGAGTATGCTGGTTGCAGATGTTTCGACCTAGATACCCAAAAGTTAAAATGATCAACAAACAGTCCACTACTATATTCATCACTTTCCAACTTTTCTTTAATTTTTCTTTGTTTTTTAGCATTCCAAAAATGCTGAATGAATTCTCTTCTGAATGTTTGAAAGTCTACAAACGATGGTGCAAATGCTTCCCACCAGAGTTTGGCAGAACCTTTAAAAGATTTATTCAATAAGATTTTTATGTTGTTGAAAGGCACTCTTGAAATATCAATACTGCTTTCCAAAAATTGTAAATGATCTATTGGTTGGAATGAATTCTCACCATCAAATTCAGGTAATAACTTCGATACATCACCTAATGAAAAATGTATCTCATTTTCCAGATTTAACCTGGAAAAGCTGGTGGCAATATTGGCGTTTGGTACACCCTGTACATTTGATTTTGGTACGGAATTATTTGTATTTACATTGCTATTTATCATGTTCTGATCTTGTAAACATTGCACTGTGTTATTTACTATTATGTGAAATGAAACTATTCATTTGATTTTCAGTTTGAAAAGAAAACGGTGGCACTTGAGAACTTCTTGGTGGCAATCCAGGGGGTGGAAAATTGTAGTTACTTGCCCCCATTGGCCCCATACTTGTGAAATGTTGGGAATTTTGTGCCCCCTGTACATTTACTGGAGGATTACTATGTTCAGTATGTTCCCAGGAGAAAGGATCTGTTACTACCTGTTACTCTGCCGTCTAGCATCTCACTTGCATACAGTTGAAGCAGATACGATTGCAGTGACCATATAGGACGAGTTTCAAGCGGAAATAATGCACACAGCTTGCAAAACAAGAAACTTCGACTTCGACCATATTCACACTGTAACTCTGCAGTCTAGAATCTCTGAAATGCATACAGTTGAAGCAGATACGATGGCGGTAACCGTATGAGACGACTTCGGAGGGTATATAACGGGTACAATGGGCAAATGAAGATACATTGACTTCATCGTTGTGCACACTATATCCCTTCATCCTATCATCTTACATGGACACTTTTGAAGCAGACAAGTCTGCAATGACCTTATGAGACGACTTCCATGCAGGTATAACGCACACAGCTTATAGAACAAAAAACTTCGACTCCGACTATGTTCACACTGTAACTGTGCAGTACGACATCTGCCATGCATACAGTTCAAGCAGATACGATTGCAGTGACCGTATAAGACGACTCTGAAGGTTAAATAACAAGCACAATAGGCAAATGAAGATACATCGACCTCATCATTGTGCACACTATATCTCTCTACCCTATCATCTTAGGTTGACACTATTGAAGCAGAAAAGTTCGCATTGACCATATGAGACGACTTCCAAGCGGGTATAACGCACACAGTTTGAAGAACAAGAAACTTCGACTTTGACTATGTTTACATTGTAACTCTGCAGTCTAGCATCTGACATGCATACAGTTGAAGCAGATATGATCGTAGTGACATTGAACGACTTTGGAGGGTATATGGCAAGTACAATTGGCTGATAAAGATACATCGACTTCATCGGTGTGCACACCCTATCTCTCTATCCTATCATTTCACATGGATACTATTGAAGGAGACAAGTTCGCGATGCCCATATGAGACGACTACCAAGCGGGTATAACGCACACAACTTTCACAACAAGAAACTTTGACTTCGACTATGTTTACACTGTAACTCTGCCGTCTAGGATCTGATATGCATACAGTTGATGCAGGAACGATTGCAGTGACCGTATAAGACGACTTTGAATGGTTGAAAACGGGTTCAATAGGCAAATGAAGATACATCGACTTCATCGTTGTGCACACTATATCTCTCTATCCTATCATCTTACATAGACACTATTGAAGCAGACAAGTTCGCAATAACCACATAAGACGACTTCCAAGCAGGTATATCGCACACAACTAGCAGTACAAGAAACTTCGACTACGACTATGTTCACACAGAAACTCTGCAGTCTAGCATCTGACATGCATACAGTTGAGCAGATACGATGGAAGTGACCGTATGAGACGACTCTGAAGGGTATATAACGAGTTCAATAGGCAAATGAAGTTAGATCGACTTCATCGTTGTGCACACTATATCTCTCTATCCTTTCATCTCACATGGATAGTATTGAAGCAGACGAGTTCGCAATGCCCATATAAGACGACTCTCAAGCGGGTATAACGTACACAACTTGCACAACAACAAACTCCGACTTCGACTATGTTTACTCTGTAACTCTGCCGTCTAGCATCTTACATGCATACAGTTGAAGCAGATACGATTGCAGTTACCATATAAGATGGGTTCTGAGCGGGAATTACGGACACAGCTTGCAGAACAAGAAACTTCGACTTTGACTATGTTCCCACTGTAACTCTGCAGTCTAGAATCTGAAATGCATACAGTTGGAGCAGATACGATGGCGGTATCTGTATGAGACGACTTTGAAGGGTATATAACGAGTACGTAGACTTTGAAGAATATATAGCGAGTACAACGGGCAAATGGGGATACATTGACTCCATCGTTGTGCACACCATCTCTCTATCCTATCATCTCACATAGATACTATTGAAGCAGACAAGTTCACATTGACCATGTAAGACGACTCCCAAGCGGGTATGACGCACACAGTTTGCAGAACAAGAAACTTCAACTTCGACTATGTTTGCACTGTAATTCTGAAGTCTAGCATCTGACATGCATACAGTTGAAGCAGATAGGATTTCAGTGACCGTATAAGACGACTCTGAAGGGTATATAACGAGTACAATATGCAAATGAAGAGACATCGACTTAATCGTTGTGCACACTATATCTCTCTATCCTATCATCTTACATGAACACTATTAAAGCAGACAAGTTCGCAATGACCATATGAGATGACTTTCATGCAGGTATAACGCACACAGCATGCAGAACACGAAACTTCGACTTCGAATATGTTTACACTGTAACTCTGCAGTATAACATCTGACATACATACAGTTGAAGCAGATACGATGGCAGTGACCGTATAAGACGACTCTGATAGGTATATAACGAGTTCAATAGGCAATTGAAGTTACATCGACTTCATCGTTGTGCACACAATATCTCTCTATCCTATCATTTTACATTGACACTATTGAAGCAGACAAGTTGGCATTGACAATATAAGACGACTCCTGAACGGGTATAACGCACACAGCTTGCAGAACAAGAAACTCCGACTTTGACTTTGTTCTCACTGTAACTCTGCAGTCCAGCATCTGACATGCATACAGTTAAAGCAGATACGATAACAGTAACCGTATAAGACATCATCGAAGGGTATATAACGAGTACAATAGGCAAATGAAGATACATCGACTTCATCGTTGTGCACACTATATCTCTCTAACCTATCATCTTACATTGACACTATTGAAGCAGACAAGTTGGCATTGACAATATAAGACGACTCCTGAACGGGTATAACGCACACAGCTTGCAGAACAAGGAACTCTGACTTTGACTTCGTTCTCACTGTAACTCTGCAGTCCAGCATCTGACATGCATACAGTGAAAGCAGATACGACAACAGTAATCGTATAAGACATCATTGAAGGGTATATAACGAGTAAAATAGGCGAATGAAGATACATCGACTTCATCGTTGTGCACACTATATCTCTCTATCCTATCATCCTACATTGACACTATTGAAGCAGACAAGTTTGCATTGACCATATAAGACGACTTCTAAGCGGGTATAACGCACACAGCGCACATAACAAGAAAATCCGACTTTGACTATGTTTTCACTGTAACTCTGCAGTCCAGCATCTGACATGCATACAGTTGAGGCAGATACGATGGCAGTGACCGTATAAGACGACATTGAAGGGTGTATAACGAGTACAATAGGCAAATGAAGATACATCGACTTCATCGTTGTTCACACTATATCTCTCTTTCCAATCATCTAACATCGACACTATTGAAGCAGACAAGTTCACATTGACCATATAAGACGACTCCCATGCGGGTATAACGAACACAGCTTGCAAAACAAGAAACTTCGACTTCGACTATGTTTACACTGTAACTCTGCAGTCCAGCATCTGACATGTATACAGTTGAATCAGATACGATGGCAGTGACCGCATGAGATGACTTTGGAGGGTATTCAATGAGTACAATAGGCAAATGGGGTAACATCGACTTCATCGTCGTACACACCATATCTCTCTATTTCATCATCTCACATGGACACAATTGAAGCAGACAAGTTCACATTTACCATATAAGACGACTCCCAAGCGGGTATAACGCACACAGCTTGCAGAACAAGAAACTTCGACTTTGACTATGTTTACACTGTAACTCTGCAGTCTAGCATCTGACATGCATTCAGTTGAGCAGATACGATGGCAGTGACTGTATGAGACGACTCTGGAGAGTATCCAACGAGTTCAATAGGCAAATGAAGATACATCGACTTTTCCGTTGTGCACACTATATCTCTCTATCCTATCATCTGACATTGTAACTATTGAAGCAGACAAGTTCGCAATGATCATATAAGACGACTTCCAAGAGGGTATTACGCACACAACTTGCAGAACAAGAAACTTCGACCACGACTATGTTCACATAGAAACTCTGCAGTCTAGCATCTGACATGCATACAGTTGAAGCAGATACGATGGCAGTATCCGTATGAGACGACTTTGCATGGTATATAACGAGTACAATAGGCAAATGGAGATACATCAACTTCTTCGTTGTGCACACTATATCTCTCTATCCTATCATCTCACATGGATACTATTGAAGCAGACGAGTCCACAATGCTCATATGAGACGACTTCCAAGCGGGTATAACGTACACAACTTGCACAATAA
>OU896707.1:32917588-33001588 GCA_918026855.4 Phaedon cochleariae | reverse complement strand
TTTTCCAAGTTCTCCTTGTATTTAAAGTGATTCAAACATCGATCACATAGCCACTTTTTATGTGACGAATTTCCTAATTGTCTGTTAAGTAACTTGTTCAAATCAGTGATATGAGCAAAGTGGAACGATTTATTATGCAACGTACGTTCAGAAGGCTCCTTCTCCTCCTCACCATCATCATCATCATAATCATCATCCCCATCTCGATCATCAAGGTCATTACATGATGGTACCATAAGTAGATTAACCCTTTTATCATAATTTGTGCTACTCAAACATATTGGTAATACTTCAACTTTCCTACTTTTTTCTTCACTTATAGTGAACACGTTAACAGAAATATCAATCATTATTTCAAATTTTCTAATGTCTTTCAATTTAATAGGGAATTTGATACCGTCATATTTCAAAACTTGACTGAAATGTGGATAAGATGATGTTCTATTAACATTTTTCCCTGGGCCTGCTGGATGTAGAGCACACACAATAGACCACAAAAAGCAATAGGGGTCCTTATTTTTTATATTGATGACACCTTTGCTGTGTTTGATAGCAATAGGTAAATCTACGTGAGAAGAAGAAATACCAACGTTTATGGGAAGATAGTGATTAATGTTCACCTTTAATTGAATAATTTGATATAGTGCCCAACCACTATCTCTCTCTTGAAATTCTTCCAGTGCAGTTAAAATCTTATTTTTAATATCATCATTGAACCACGACTTCAAATTTGTATTATCATCGGTAATCTGATTTTTTGTGTTGAAATGCTTAATATCAGTTTCGAGAGTTTTAGGTTTGACGAAATTTCCTAAAAATGTAGCATTCACTTTCAGAAGAAATTTCTGTAATTCAGACTTGATTTTGAGTGAGAAGCATCGAGAACATATTTCCAGAAAAGTTTTTGGATCTTTGGTATTTTCATTAATAATAGCACCAGTTCGAATTCTCTTATTGAAACATGAATCAATATCTTTCCACACTAAATAACGTTTTTGATGTTTTGTTTTATCTTTGAGTGTTATCAATTTTTCTTTATAGTAGGTATTTCAAGATAGCTAAACCAGTTTCTAATTTTTAAAAATTCTTCACGCAACTTGATTTTTTTCTTATGCATTTATTCACTGAATGAATTGTTTTTTGAACGAATTTTATGCATTTACAATACTCTTCTTCCGTTTCAATTAGAGGATAAATTTGATCAATTTTCTTAATAAACTGACTGACTAAATGATCCATCGAGCTCATTTTCACTTACTCTGACAATAGACGATATGTGATGGTGGAATGCGTTGAACTGGAGATCGTCGACAGGAATCAGAGGTAATTCAACAGGAGCAACTTGAGCTGGATGCAATACAAAATAGACAACAGCGAATGTTGTAGAATTTATAACATCGGCCTGACGTCAATGAAGTATCATTACCCAGCTGACCTCTTTGAAAGACCTCTAGAGTTATCAACGATAAGAATTTTTGTTTCGATAGCAACTGAAAAAATGTGCACATGTGCACGAGGGGAATTTTATTCGACTTTGAGTGTTTACAAAAAACATGTTAACATTTTGAAATTTCTACAGTTATCGAGGATGATAAGAATTCCGTATAACAAATCGATATCATACTTTTTAGGAAAAAATGCACACGTGGATGATAAGAATTCCGTCAGTAGGAAGGTGGGCGGTATGGGACACCCCCTCCACTTTTTTTCTTTCCCCCCCCTCCACCTCTCACCGCCTGCCTGTCGACCAAGCAGGAGCCTCTATTTGAAATAAGTCCCGAGCCCTCGCGATTTGGCGGGAAATTCAAACGATGTTCGTGTAATGGTTCGTTTGAATATGAGAATGCTGGCGTTATCATATGGATCCTCGATTTATGTCGTTGGCGCGAAATTCAAACCCTCCATTAAAGAAAGGATCGTACAAAATGTAGACGTATCTGTTTGGCTATAAGCTACGATGCAGCCATCTGTTGTGAAACAATCATTACCTACAGTACCAACATGATGTGCGCGTTCTATGCCACAGAACTAACCATTGGCCGTACTATAGTGCTGCTATCTGTTGTGAAATATCCATCACCCACAGTACCAACACAGTGTTCGCGTTCTGAGGCATAATTTCAATGGCCGTTCTATAGGTGCTGCCATCTGTTGTGAAAAAATCATTACCTAGAGTACCAACACAGTGTTCTGTGATATAATTTCAACGACTAAGCATTGGCCTTACTATAGGTGCTGTTGTGAATCAATCATCACCTATAGTACCAACGTAGTGTGTGCGTTCTGTGACACAGAACTACGCATTTGCTGTACTATAGAGATATCATGACAAAAAAAAAAGGGGTCGTGTAGTGGGTACTCTACCTTTTCACTAACATTTCTGAAACACACCTATGAACAAAATAACAACATGAGAAATCACCCAGCGTTGTGCTATGCTGAAAACGGCAATTTTCCATACAAGATTCAAGATTCTTTGTAGGATGGGGTATTGAAACTCAATAAGGATATCTGTATTTATTATAGTTACAAAGAAAACAGTTGTCGTTCTCGAAATTACCCTATAGTAATATTTATTATCTTGTATAACTATGACGGCCGATGATGACAGCTTCAAACGTTTCAGACGGCTTCAAAGTGCTTCAAAGCGCTTCAGATCATGCCTTCAGATGTCTTCAGATGTCTTCAGATGTCTTCAGAGGTCTTCAGATCACGCCTTCAGAGGTATTCAGAAGTCTTCAGAGGTATTCAGAGGTCTTCAGAGGTATTCAGATGTCTTCAAAGCGCTTCAGCCGGCTATAAATAGGACTTGGTAGCAGTCAGACTAGTTTAACAGGTACCGACAAGGGGGTAGCACTGTATACCAGCGAAGCCCCGAGGAAAAAGAAAAGCAGATCTGCCAGGAGCGAGGAAAATGTATCGTAAAAAAAAGGGGGCGTAATTTTCCACAATAGTCAACATCATACAGGCTAACAGTCGAGAATTGTAAAATACTGATATCTATAAGTATGGCTTTGTAATAGGAAATGTGATAAAAGTTTGCGACACAGCTATCAAGGCTGGAAACCACACAATTTGTTGTTGTATAGCTTGTGAGCAGAACCATGGGTAAGTTGATTTTAGTTCAAATTTAAGAGCAAAAACAGTTTTACTTTTGTAGATGAGTACATTAACGAGCGCAGGGTGATAATGAGAAGCAGTCGAACGGAGGGTCGTAGGGTAGTTTAGATTTATGAGTACTTGATAATTATATTAATAGTGAATTGTTAATTCAGCACGACGCACTGTTGATATTGTGGGGTTGGCCGGGAGCGAGCATCCCTGAAGGTGCCCACCACCTTGGTGTCCATAGGGGCTATGCCCTAGCCTACGTAGAGGGTCGAGTGGGCACATTATTATTCATAGTAAAGTATATTATTTTACAGTCGTCGGTATTGATGCAAAGTTTATGTTATATTTTCATAGATTATAGATAGCTGTGTTGCAGGAGGGAAGAGGGTGAAGGCAGTGCCGGTTTAAGGTAGTTCGCCGCCCGGTGCTGCTACAGACACAACACCCCAAAAAAGAGCCTGCCGCAGGCACCGTCGGATGCAAACTGTCGTAGGCAAAAAAAAATTTTTGGTACCTTGAACTTTTTTTTGGGCCTATAAACGGTATTTTATATTGATATTTTTACAAACTTGCTCACGTCGTGAGTCATGAGTAAGAAACTTAGTATTGGTACATACCTATATAAAATAAAAAACGAAAAATTATAAACATACCTAACAAAAAATCTTTATTCTTTGATTTAAATGAGAAATATTATTAAAAACTAATCAAAATCACCAAATAAAAAGTAAAACAGTATTATTTGGTTTGAATAAACAACAGGTACGAAGAAAAACTAAATAGGAAAACTAACTAAAAAATAAAACATTATTCTTTGGTTCAAAATAATAAGAAACACCAATCAGTAATCACAATCATTAATAACTGAAAATAAAAATTAGGAACATAAGGTCTAATAACAAAAAGGTTGTTTTCTAGCTTTCATTGAAGATCTCTGATTGAAGCAAACTGCTGAATAACACTATAAACATCTATTTAGCAGGAGCAGGTCTTGGTTAATGAATAAAATTGCCAAGGAATTCAATCTTTCTTGGGCAATTGAATTTCTTAGGTAAGTTTTGACCCTTTTAAAGTAGAGAAAGAGCGTTCACCACTTGCATTTGACACCATTATGGAGAAAAAAAATGCTCAGACAAATATTAACATTCTTTTACTTTTGTCAGAGAGCTGTACGCTCGCTGCGCCGCGCGTACCGCCCTCAAAAAGTTAACCGCCCGGTGCTATGGCACCCAAAAAACCCCTGTTAAACCGGCACTGGGTGAAGGGTTCAATGAAAGCCATGGAAAAAAATATTCATTATTTTTCGACGGCCACCCTGTATCATAAAACGATAAATCACATGAATAACGGCCGTACAATATACGAATGGAATTGTACGAGAATTATCATCAACGGACTGCGATAAAACACCACTTCCGCCCTTCGCTACGACGGTTCTCATGATAGAAGAAAACATTCAATTTCAATCGTTAAACACTGCAGTTCAAATGTTTTCCTCCATGCAAACTTTCATTTATTTTGGAGTGAATTTTGCGAGTGTGTGTCAGCAAGACGGCAAAAGGCTGAAACTGAGGAGTTTCAAACTGCAAACTGAGGCCGCAACAGCTCAAAGAAGGACGAGGGGCGGCCGAGAGAGAGAGAGGCGGTGTCATCGTGGATATTCAACTTTCAAAATGTAAGTGGCTTATTATTTTTGCATTTTCAGATCGTGACGTTTTTGATAAATGATACACAGTCAAATATGCTGGCTTATTTATCAACCGGTTCGTTTTTATTGTGTGTGTGTGATTTTTTGGTTTCTGCCAAGCCCTCCAAATACATGAAATTCCCTCGCGAGTCGCGACAAGGCCTTCGGGCTATCGTTTTCGAAAAAGGCAGTCTTGTTAGTCGATTAGGGAACCTCCTACTGTGGATGAAGGTTAGGAAAATCTACTCATTGTGGTTTTTGGTGCAAAACAATTTTCATTTGATGTATATAATTTCATTTGTACGAAAATATACTAGGATTTTAGAATCAGAGCTGAAGTTGATAAAATTTTCGGATCAATAATGTTGGTATTTCTTCGAATAATATACACTCAGAAATAGTTATCACAGACCATCATAAATTTACGAAAATATACAGGGGTTCAGAAAGGGTTATAACATACCATTATTTTACGAAATCATACATAAACTCAAAAATAGAATTTTCGGGCCATAATTTTGACATTTCTTCGAATAATATACACAGAAAATAGATGTTTGGCATTAGAATTGAAGGGAATTGACAAAATTTGTTGGGTGAAAAATGGAGGGGGGTGTGTTTGTTTGCCAATAATTTTAAATTATTGCCCAGCATACACCACGAGGAGGTAAACACACGTATGCCACAGGGAAAATTATTAACAACTATTCAAATCAACACAGGTGTGTGACACATTACGTTATGTGACAGTTTTTAATTTTAAACCTTTTCACAGATGAGGCTCAAATCAATAGAGACGCTTAATTATTTTGTGCCCTAATGATGAAATGAACAGCTGTTAATAATAGGGACAGGCGGAAGGGATGTTGGGAGGGGTAAGAGGGTAGAGGAAAGGATTGAAAGGTAAACAGAGTCATAGTATAGGTCCAAGCTCTAAAAATTTCACTAAATAATTTTGATGTAGAACAGGTGACTGTTGATATACTCAGAGCAGTTTTTGTTAGTTCTACTTCTGACAGCGCGAAGATTAATTTCTAAATCAATAGAAACACTTCATTAATTTGCCAGATAATGCCCATTGTTTTTTTTCAGTAGAACAGGTGACTGTTGAAATATAAAATCAGAGCAGTTTTTGTTTGTTCTACTTCTGACAGCACGAAGATCGATTTCTAAATCAATAGAAACACTTCATTAATTCGTCAGATATTGCCTCTTTTTTTTTCTTGGAACAAACGCCTGTTGAAGCTATCATCAGAGCAGTTTGTTTGTTCACTTATATGCTGATTATAATGATAATAAACCGGAAGTTGGGATCTTTTTATCGAAAATATTTAATCAAATCTTAGCCGCTTGGACGATAATGGATTATTCATTTTAGCCGTGAAAACAGCTGATTTGTGTTCAAACGTTCAATGTTGTGTCGTTTTGAGTTTTTGATTTCTTGAAGCCATACGGTGTGGAGGTGTTGTCAGGATGGAACTGTCGTTTGAGGCATACAGGTTCGTACTTTTTCACAAGATCGGTCGTAATGACCTTATGCTCCTTCGTACGTCGAATCTGATTGCTCAAGATGTTGAGCGGCGGGCCAGGGTTCAAGATCATAGTTTTGATAGATTCAAAATTAATCACTTGGGACGCGGCATAATTTAGAGATAGACCTTTAACCTTGCATACAATTTTGAAGTCACGGTCTTTGGTGGACCAAAGCTTGTATGCGTAATTCTTCGGTCCACCAGATACAAACTCTGAAATATAGGAACCAGGGCCGTAACATTCTAATTCGTCGGTCATATCACCAATAAACTGCCCCGAAGGGATGTCATGCTCCCCAGGTCTGGACACATAGATTACCGAGTCGGTGTCATAATACAAGACTCTATCCCCAAGTTGTTCCAAATAGCTGAAAAGTTTTAGCCGTGCCAAGGCCGTGACATAACCGGCTATTACGACATTTACCGTGGACAGAGTCTCGTAGCTTTCCTCTTTATACTCTCAATTAACAATGAGAGTATCATCGTTAATTGGCAGTATTGTGTTGATAATGATAGAGGGATCTGTCATCATGGAAAAGAATTCCGAGGGTTGGTTGACTCTTGATGTTTTGGGCTGGTTTTCTCGCTGACCAAACTTACCCCAGAAGGAATTTAGCATAAGCTTGGCCAGTGCTCTCAACCCGGGATTATCGGTGATTTTAGAAAATTCCAGCAAAACATCCTCCCGTTGTAAAAACTCATCAATATACCGATCTTTTTCCTCCCTGGTCTTGCAATATTTAGGCCAATCTGACGACTCCTGCTTCACCTTGATGAACTTGTTCATCATATCAGTGAATAGGCCGGAAACATTCTCGCCAGATTGTATAGTATCATAAGACCAAATCTCTATGGTCTGTAAAATGCGATAACCCATACCAATAGCTTTTACAACCTCTTCAGCCACCCAAGTACCTGTCAATGCTCGCTCTTCATCGGTGTGGTGACAGCTATGTGAATTATAGCCCTCACCACACAGGCGACAAAGTACAAACATCAATTTATCGTTCATTTTCTGTGGCAGAACAGGGTGAAAAAGATTTTGGGGCGGGAGAATCTTACATTTCACGAGACCTGAGATTGAGGATAGAGAAACAGCACATTCCTCCTCGTCAACGAGTACTTTCGGGTGACCTACGGGGAATTTCCCATACTTGCAGACCCAAGGGTACAGAGAGCAAACGTCAACATACTTTATTTGTTCCCCCTCCTTGGCCTCATAGTATTTCACGATATTCCCCGTTCGGCCGCCGTAGAAAGCGTCTCGAGGGTCAAGGGGTAGATTTTTGAGCATCGGATGATTTTCAACAAAGCTGCAAAGTTCCTCGTTATTGCACAGTTCTTTACGAAAATCACACTCCCATTTTTCGATGACCTCATATCCCATGGATCTGATTTTATCGATTTTGGCAATGGTCGTGTCATAACGGAGATTTAAAGTTTCAGAAGGACTGTCTTTGAGAGGTGCATCTCTCTGATGATTAAAACAACGAGGGCAGCCGTGGTAATAGCAACCCTGAAACTCGTATATTTGTTTTTCTTCTTCGTAATATCCGTCAACTTTGAAATTACCGATAGGAGCTTCGGAAGAGCGACAAGACTGCTGTATTTTGATGTTTCGCCTTTTTTCTTCCCAGAGCAGCCACTGTGTAGCTATTACAGATTGATTATCTCGGTGTCTGTAGCCACCCTTGGGGATGATACCGATGGTATTGGGCTTGAGGAAGTTCCGACGAAACACCTTATTGCAGGTGGAAGCTATTGTCACAGCCTCCGTAAACGGACACACATTTGTCTCTTTCAACATAAGTTGGCGAAACTTCAAGCATGCCTGAGTCAAAATATCGACATCCGAAATACAATAGTCTATAAGCTCTCGAGAAAAATCGAAAACATAACCCTCGGAAATCTTTTGAGAATGCCAGCTCAATAGCTTTTCACGATCTTCAGCTTTCAATGTGTCCGGGGAATACAACTCAACGGCCGGCATTGGGCCAACATAATTCTGGTTTTCCATACGATTGAAGAGGTGGGGGAAATACCCGTTTTTCAATTCGGAAAATCCAAAAGATTTGGGAAGTTTGCTTAAGGCCATAGGAAAATAGTTTAGAGAATCCAAAAACTTTACGTTGCCAACGGTCATCGAAATTAATTTTGTACCCCTCATAATGAGTTCGGGTGTGAGTTGAGTCTGTGTCAAGATATAGTTCAAAATAAATTGTACGTCGTAGCTTCCCCCGTTGTGAGCTATAACTACTACGTTCTTGAACTTCTTCCTCAGTGTAAGCAAATGATGGACAAATGGGGGGATGGGGTCGTTACACTTCAGAATTTGAAGACGAACACCGCATTTTTTACAAATTTGGTGATTCGTATCGATACAAACATCACAACACTGTCGAAAGACACACAGATTGGGCTCGTGAAGAAGGGCCCCGTCTGGCTGTACACTCTCCTGACGACTCTCCAGGTCGTAAAAGACAAACAAGAGATCATTAGTACGAGGTACCCTTGTGTCGGGCTGAATGAAACATAGATGACCGGCTGGGCAATGTTTGTTGCAAATTTTGCAAAAAATCTCTCCACAGGTGTGTGATCTATTGGTTGGCACAATTTTGAAACATTCTTCACAACGCCTTATCGTGCTACAAATTTCGTTGCGAACATGATTATCGAAGCACACCGGTCCACGGAAAGATCTTTTGCAAGATTCGCATCGAATTTTCACCTCATCAGGAGAACAGGCCGGGGATTCTTGACATGAAAAACAAGAACCACCACAACGATGTTTGCTCTTTTGGTTGTAGGGAACATGACACTCCTCACAATAATAACTGCAGCAAAATGCAGCAGTAAGTGAGTTAATCACATTATAATGTCCATCATGATGCAGTAAATTGAGCGATAGACCAGCATCGCTGCCTTTGAAAATAATGTTACGGCCCTTGTTCCCGTATTGGTATACAGTTATTTTGTACGAGGAGAGATAGCTTTGAAATTGTTGTAGCTGTGGTATACCACAGCCCTCACCAGCAGGCACAGAGACCCCAGCATCAGCCAATAACTGCAAAGTGCGTTGACTTTGCAGTTTTCTAATGTCTTTGCGCACATCGTTGCGCTTGGGATCTTTGTCGGCGTATGCCATAGCCACAACAAGCGCTCGAGGAAGACATAAATTGTCTTTATTATTGATAGTTATAATGCCTCGGCGATTGCTACACTCCTCGTCAAAAGAATTGTGAACGCTGTTTCTATTATTACCTTTTCCGGATGGCATTCGAACAGATGTTACACCGAGACAGAATGTTTCGGTGTTTAAGCCGCACGAGTTTGACTGATAGATGGACGATATCCTATCAAAAATATCGTCCATCGATACGTCAGAGGCTTTTTTGAATGCCATCCAACCCTGACCCCTCGCGAAATCTTTCGAGCAGAAGGTGAAACCAACGTAATCGGATGATTCCAACCCGTCGGTTCCTTTCTGCACAATCTGAGTGATTGCATCCTTCACCCAACTCACAGGTTCGACGTCCGAAGGTATAGGTTTGATATTAAACTCTAAAGTACGCCCCTGCACACCAAAACGACGAGCTTTCTTGACAATGTCCTTCACGATTAGAAATTTCTCCATATTCACCTCAAAACACAAATATGTTCAAAAAATCAAAAAAATCAAAGAATTTAAACGCACAACCGTAACAAAGAACGCTTGAACAAACTATAAGCTGAACACCCCACGAGGCTGGTATATATAGACGAAATTAAAAGGGGTTGTGAGCGAGATGTAATTAAATAAACGCTCACGAAACAAATGGCAAGATCAAAACAAACTCGCCTACAATACTCACCTAGCTCTAATCGTCAGCAATACAAACAGATAAAGGGAACGATTGCTGGAGCGTCCCCAATATTTATAGTCCCCCGCGAAACCGCAAGAATGATAGCGATTTTCATTAAATAATGTCTGTTTTCAAAGGCCCCATCCTCTGTAGAATTTTCACGTATTTTCCATAAGTACTCATGTTATTTTCTGAATTTCCTATATCGGTCTTGAAATACACAAATTGTGAAAACAAGCACACTTTTCGCCGAGCTCGCTATCGTTTGTTATCGTTTTGAAAACCGCAATTTCAAACCGCAGCTGCTAAATAGAACGCAATATTTTCTGCCAGAGAATACACACACACAACTATTTGTTATCGTTTTACCTCAGAATACAGAATACAATCTGTAACTTTTTTTCATCATTCTGATATTACCAGTTTTCCATACCATTAAATAAAAACCTTCAAGAAATAATAATTTATTCATAAATAGATACAATTTTTGTTAATAACCTCTTCAATTGGGATAATAATTCTGTCTTAGTGCAGGGTATTCCAAAAACAGTCCAGTTAAATTCTCCAGCGTCCAAAACCTTCCTTGTATACTCGCTGTACTTGTAATATGTGTTTTTGGTGAAAAAGTATATGTTTCCGTCAGTATATCGAAACACCGATATTATTCCCGATGGGATCCCTGGAAAAGCATAATTGAGAGGCCCACGACTGATTGTATTTCCAATTTCATCGAACTCAATGTAGGAATCGTTATTGTATAGTAAATAAGACTGACCACTGTTAGTTTGAAACACAGCGTTTATCTGTGCATTGGTGGGCAGAGAAAATATTATTTTGTGGCGAATTTGTAAATTTGTAAGTCTACAGCGTAATATGTTTTATTTACGAGTGTAACTAAACAACCTTTAGAATTTTGAAAGACATGAGAAACCTGCGAGTTTTTCAACGATGGCGGAAGATATTCGTTAAGTACTTCCGACTGTGCAGGAGTATTCATATCGTTCAAATCTATTTTCCACAAAAACTCCTTATACCCTATGTACAGACGATAATTAGGAAATTGGGGTGCTCTTGCTAAAAACATGAAGTCGGGATGAGTCATCAGTTTATGTATGGAATTGATAGCATGTGTGTATGTGGGAGAGGAAGAATGTTGGGTTTTTGTATTTTTCTTCCACGAATTTACGTTCCTTTTTTTCACAGGCGAACGTGTCATCGCCCCTAACCACAACGCCCTGTGTTGCACGAAGAGTAGAGAGGCTTCTTCCATGCTGTATACAAGCGTATTCAGACTGTTTCCTTCACCACCCTTGAGGTAAGTCTGTTGGCGCGTTTTTTTTATAGTGGTATCCCCAGGAGGCCTAATCCACTTTTCCTCTCTACTCGGCTATCAGATGTATACTAAAAAAAAAGAAGGGGTAAAATATGTCTATATTGTTCATGTAGTATACTTACGGGTAGTTGCTTAACACCTCCTCCATGGTGTTTGGATCTGTTATTATTTTATAGCTAAAAATAAATTGAAAATTATTGAAAAGTGGCTATATTGTATACTTACACATAAACATATCTCGCATCTTCCACTCTGAAATTAATCATTATTATTAAAATTACTTCAATTTGATTTTTGCTTCACCTACACCGAGACAGATCTAACCCCTGTTCGTTGGTTAATGGTCACCCTAACCGTAGCCGGGGTGACGGCCTCATCGGGTAGCAGAATGAGCCTTCTAGGCTCATGCTCTACCACGATGTAGGGCCAAACGACCCTCCTCACATACTCGCGACTCCTATAACAAAATATCAGTATATAATTTTAAAAACCGAGAGAGATGTGTACTACTCACATGATTTTTCAAATCTGAATTGTACAGAAGGTCTGGGGCTGCCTTTATACAGTGTCGTATCTGAACGATAAAATAATATTCCCAAGGTATTTCAGTTAAAGATATCTTGCTTTTTTCCATCCGTTTCCGGTTTGCCTCATTTTATTTGTGGTTTTCAGCTTTACAAAATCAACCGTGATAAACAGAACTTTCGTACGGTTTAAATTGAATCTTTTCTTCAAGATGAAGTGATGATAAATGTTGAAAAAATAATAAAAGACTCTATTAATATTATCTCAATCAAATATGCTGGCATAACTCAATTTCACTTGAAATTTTCAGAGCGACGGCAATGTTCAAGAAATAGGAGAAGTCTTCACGCGGACCAGCATCGAGTACTGAGGAGGCAGCCTGCATGTGTGTGTACAATACATCATCAGTCTCGCACTCGAGAGGCTTCATACAGATTATCAACATTGTCTTCAGCTGCAAGAGTTTGCTCGATCTAGCACAACTCCTTCGGACCTATCTTATTGAAAAATATCCTCGTTATTTTTACACTTAATATTAACCCATGTAGATTTATCCCTCATCATCAATCCCAAGACTTTTTGACGATGATGCTGAGGTCTGTTTCCTCATGATCTTTGGGGGTAACTCTATGTAGGATGATCTAGGTAGGGTGTGAACTTATTAGGTTCAGACATTCGCGAAGTCCTTCTTTCACGCGATGTTCGTTATCGTTTGATGTAGCAAAACCTATATTGAAGCGACATATTCAGACATAGCCTGAATATATTGCCTCATATTTACATAAAGGTAAATTTTCACAACTATCAGACATCGTCCCCTCATAATATCTTGTCTACAGCTCCGAGACCCCTTGATTTTTACTAAAATACCTCTAACAGTTCGCACATCGGTTTCGAGCTTTTTGGTTCTCATCAGTGTAGGGCGAACATCATGACGCCTGTCCTGTTTCCGATTGTTTGATACTTCGTGGAAATGGGCGCGAGTCTTCTCATTTTTTTTTTCATCTAATGGGTTTTTCAAAGAACATCATCCATTTTCCTGATTGAGCCTTTGTTTTAAATCTCGGAAGTTTTTTAAAATCAATTCTGCTGATACTTTCCTTGTTGGTATAGACGCCAGCAGTCTTGCCGTTTTGAATCTAGGATGGTTTTGGGAAATACATCATCCACTTTCCAGTTTGAGCTTTGTTGATCCTCTTTCGCATGTTCTCTATGGTCTTCCCAAAGACGGTGTTGTTCATAAGCTTGAAAAGGTTTTTTTCAAACTCATTTTTAGCGTTTTTACGAAGTTCTGTATTAAGAGCTATGTATGACTTTAACCATGTAGATTGTTTGAACTTCAGCACTTTATGTAACTTCTTCAATACTAAACCGTGTGGTGAAGCCTGTTTCTGCATTCGGTAGTGAATAATATATTTCTCTTTACAGTTATGCATAGACCATGAATGGGGCTTTTTCTCTCTTTGCCTTCTGTTCTAGCGCGAATGTCTCATTTATTCTCACACAATTCTTCATATATTTATTGAACTCATCTTCAGAATAAAAATAGTGTAAACAGTGGCCATAGATGTATTTTCGCCCATTTTCTTTGCTCAGCTGTTTCGAAAGAAGCTTGGAGAGATCTTTGATCCACACATACTGATAGTTGATGGGGGCTGAAAGCCTTTCGCAAGCATCTTTCTCATCAAAGTATTAACCCTGAAAGAGTAGGAGATTGACATGCTTCTCTACCTTATTTTTGAAAGATTTACCTGCGGGGTGACTATCTTCTTCTTTATTTTGCTTAAAACATAAACATTTATCGAAATACTATTCTGTTTCTCGAATCAGGGGTGATCCTTACACTGGTGTACTCCTAATAAACAAATTGAATGGCTAGCTTCTTCTTCGTTTTGCTTAAAACATAAACATTTATCGATATACTATTCTGTTTCTCGAATCGGGGATTCTGCTTGCTCAAGATATTGCACGGAGGACCAGGGTTCAAGATCATATTTTTAATCGAATTTTACACAGAACGCTGATAAAAAACTTCAATCGCAATTTGTTCACCACTGTCTGATAAAGAGAAAAAAAGGAATGACGATGCTGTGATTCATAGAATATTTATAATGATTTCCGCTTTTGAAACCGTAAGGTACAGAAGTGTGATCTTCGAGAAATTTCCGCTTCAAACTTACAGGCTTGTACTTTTTGGTTACATCAACTGTGATGACCTCATATTCCTTGGTTCGACGGACCTGTTTGCTCACTAGTTGACCAGACTTTATAATCGTAATTCTTTGGTCCATCAGATACAGGGTACTGCATTCACTGAGGTGAATCTGTGCTTGCTATCATCCCCTGCGATATTAGAAGATTCTGCCCCTTATGTTATATTTTTATTCAATACATTTACTTATACTCTACATTATTATTTTTTGTCATATATATTGTTACTTCTTCGAAATATTTTCAAAATGTTCAGGTGAACCTCGTAATTCAACCGATATTGAAACATTGGGTTTCTGTGGAGGTCTATGAAAAGAGAGGCGAATCCTGATCAGGAGACATATTACCTGTGATGGATTTTTCACTTGAACTTTTTAAAAATATTGTTGTTGTACGCACACTGAGACCTTGTGTCTCACAGCCTACCGCAGTTTCAGATCATGCCATAAGGAGACGTCGCACTACCCTGTTGCCCACTCATCAACTCAGCCTTCTGATGGTGCAGCCGTAGATGAGGACTGATGAAGCACAGCCCTAAACTACGAGAAATGAACTTCTCTGCAGACTTCTCGTCGATTCGACTTGATGGCCTCAGCGACAAGTCGACAGGTTCAGCTCAAGAGGACCCCATAGCCGTATAAATGTAATGAAAGACGAAAGCTTTTTATATCGTTTATTTAAATATTATGATATTACATTGGCATTCTTGAGTTTGTTAATAATCAATGAGATTTCTTCATTATCATCGTGCTCGTTTGCTCCAATCAGATATCTTAGTCTGTCAACCAAGATATTTGGGTCCTCCCAATTATCTAGAATATCGTAGATCGTTTCAGCCTGCTTCTCCCTTCTCGATCTATGTTGTGATGTGACATCAGGCTCTTCTCTCACCCTGACACTTCGTTTAGGTCTGGTCTTATTTTTAAAGAGGGGTTTAATAACTTCATTAAATTCAGCCTTGTTAGCAAGTCCCCTCAAACGGCCTAGTGCGTCGCGATGAACATTGGTGCTTTCCAATATCTGTTTATATGTATGGTGATCCATAGGCGTATATATTTTAGGATTTTTGGAAAATATCAATTCCAAAAGACCCAAAGTACTCTTAAAATTGACAGCATCTACAACTATATCTTTATCAACAAAACGTAGTTTCTTATTTCCAAGTTTCCATCTGCCGTCAACATATTTCGGTCCATAAGCATTATCATAATCTGTACAATGCTATTTATCTACTGTTTGCTCTGTTGACTGCTCTTCTCTTTCCTCAGGCTCCATTGGTGCGAGGTGGTGGTGCTCCTTTGTCGGTTGCTGTTAAACTAGTCTGACTGCTACCAAGTCCTATTTATAACAGGCTGAATACCTCTGAAGACATCTGAATACCTCTGAAGACATCTGAATACCTCTGAAGACATCTGAATACCTCTGAAGACATCTGAATACCTCTGAAGGCGTGATCTGAAGACCTCTGAAGACATCTGAAGACATCTGAAGACATCTGAAGGCGTGATCTGAAGACCTCTGAAGACCTCTGAAGACATCTGAAGACATCTGAAGACATCTGAAGGCGTGATCTGAAGACCTCCGAATACCTCTGAATACTTCTATAGGTGTGATCTGAAGCGATCTGAAACGCTTTGAAGCACTTTGAAGCCGTCTGAAACGTTTGAAGCTGTCATCATCGGCCGTCATAGTTATACAAGATAATAAATATTACTATAGGGTAATTTCGAGAACGACAACTGTTTTCTTTGTAACTATAATAAATACAGATATCCTTATCGAGTTTCAATACCCCATCCTACAAAGAATCTTGAATCTTGTATGGAAAATTGCCGTTTTCAGCATAGCACAACGCTGGGTGATTTCTCATGTTGTTATTTTGTTCATAGGTGTGTTTCAGAAATGTTAGTGAAAAGGTAGAGTACCCACTACACGACCCCCTTTTTTTTGTCATGATATCTCTATAGTACGGCCAATGCTTAGTCGTTGAAATTATATCACAGAACACTGTGTTGGTACTCTAGGTAATGATTTTTTCACAACAGATGGCAGCACCTATAGTACGGCCATTGAAATTATGCCTCAGAACGCGAACACTGTGTTGGTACTGTGGGTGATGGATATTTCACAACAGATAGCAGCACTATAGTACGGCCAATGGTTAGTTCTGTGGCATAGAACGCGCACATCATGTTGGTACTGTAGGTAATGATTGTTTCACAACAGATGGCTGCATCGTAGCTTATAGCCAAACAGATACGTCTACATTTTGTACGATCCTTTCTTTAATGGAGGGTTTGAATTTCGCGCCAACGACATAAATCGAGGATCCATATGATAACGCCAGCATTATCATATTTAAACGAACCATTACACGAACATCGTTTGAATTTCCCGCCAAATCGCGAGGGCTCGGGACTTATTTCAAATAGAGGCTCCTGCTTGGTCGACAGGCAGGCGGTGAGAGGTGGAGGGGGGGGAGAGAAAAAAAGTGGAGGGGGTGTCCCATACCGCCCACCTTCCTACTTCCGTCTCGATACCAACGATGAGAAAAACAAGTCGATATCATACTTTTTGGAAAAAATGCACACATGTGTAGTGATTAAAATTTGATACTTTGAATCAACTTGGAGATTATAAAATGTTTCATATCAATTTAGGGAGCTCAAAACGAGTATAAATACTACCATGTTTTCTGATTTCACTACCACAACCAAGAAGCAGTTCTTCGTGAAACAACATGGCAGGCATCCCAACAACATTAATAGTCAACATTGAAAACAAAAAGTTGTTGCCAATCGACATGGCAATGGTTGTGATGAAACAATTGTTCAAGTAAGTTTATTATTATCATTATTATCATTGTCATATCATTTTCTTCATATCATATTTCCATATTCGATCACAAGTTTTATCAATATGAGGATAAAAAAATGCATTTCATTTTCCAGATACGGTGTGAAGGACATCGTGAAAAAATCAGAGGACTGTATTCTGATATATCTGAAATACAGTCCGAAGATGATAACTTTACAAAAAAAATTTGGGAACCTGCCTATAAAGTGGACGAGGGCGCTTGCGGAGTCGGAGCAAGAGCGTATGCTTTTGCAGAAGGCCGTCAAGAGGTTCAACTTCGCGGCGGCCATCGAAGACGATGCAGCGCCGTCACCATCACCACCACCACCACAGAAAAAGATCAGGCCGGCATCAACTTCCAGCCAAACACCGCCACCACCACCACCACTACCCGAGGAGGAAGATTCGCAAGTATACGAATTCCCTGATGCTGCCTATGGAGGTGAAACGCAACATCAGGCTGAATAACGATTTCTTGCAGGGTAGTGGTCGACAACAAGAACAACAACAACAACAACAGGAAGAAGGAATTGGGACCATCAGCATGGAGAGGAATGATAATGGACACATGACAGTGGTGTATACTACTAGTAGTGGAGAGGAAAGATGTAGGAACTTGAATGAAATTCTTGATTTTGGAACATTCTCATGCCCCAGGTGTGATGAAATGTTTTGTTTTTGCCCAATTTCGTTAAAACTACATCAGATATTAGACAACTATGAGTTGAAACAAAATTTATTCTGTAGTGAGGTCATTCATTAAGTTTTTGTTTCTACTCATTGTTTTTAAATACATGATATAGTTAATCGAAATTATAGATACTTTTTCATTGTTGTTGTTGTTGTTGTTTTTATTGTTGTTGTGTTGTATAATAGTTTTATAAATAATAATTAATATATGAGTTGTCGTTGTTTGATAGTTTTGTAAATAATAAGTAATATATGAATAAAAATAATAAAAATCTTGAATATAATCATTTATTAGATTCTACCAGTACCATAATAAATATACATTATCTAAAGCACAATTAGAATTATTATATGAATGTTGGTTGCAATGATTCGATCTTAAAAATAACTTCAAGTCCTCAATTGCAGGACATCCTTGTTCATGTAAATCGATGATATTGTTCATTCTTAGCAGTCTCTCCAACCATATCTTCTTTTCCAACCCCTTGACCAGAATTTCATCTCCTTCGTAACAGCCAGTGCATTTCTTGATGTATTCAGTTGTTTGTTCATACTGTATTGTGGTTGTAGATGATTCCTTATGGCTCCATTCCAATCCATGCAAGTGTTTAGTGGACCATTCCATATGTTTGAGAACAGTTGAATTGTAATGTGACATGTCGATGGGTAAAGTGATGAATCTATGTTGCCACACACCATTGTCCACATTCAGAATCGCAATTTCTCTACACAAAAACTTGTCTTTTTCATACTGGAAACCTTGTACATCAATTATGAAAATTTTTTTTTTCGAAGTGAGCACCTACTACATTTGTTAGAGGGCAGTCGACGAGAAAATGATGAAAATCATCAGCGTGATGAACCCTTTATATAGTCTTCCTTGCGCAACATTACGCAACATTATTTTCGTCTATCCAGCTGTTATGTTTGTTATCAAATCCAAGCCATTTGACGAACACCTGTCCATTCTTCCTCTTCAATACCCTTTCGACGAGATACACGTCTGGATATCTTACTTTTTGCAATTGCTCGTTATAGAACCCCCCTAGAATATCCTTGTTAGAATCATCTTTCAATAAGTAGGTAACTGGGTTTGTCAATTGAACTTTTCTTATACGGAAAATCTCAGTAGACCAATTTGGGTTATATTTTTTATCGAAAACTCCACGAATCTTGGATATACGTACATAATCACCAATTTTGAATTTACGTTTCGAACCCACTATTTTGAGTCGGTTATATGCGGTTTGTAGTAGCATTTTTTCATTTCTTCTTGACACGTCAGAGGGTTTCATTTTTATAGTCCTGTGTGTTGTGTTGTTATATTTTCCAACGATTTTCTTCAGTAATTCTACCCATTTGTAGTTCCCCTGTAAACTGAATCCTTTCCACATCATATTTTTCAATGTCCGGTTGACTCGTTCTACAATAGATGCCTTTTTCTCGCTGAACGTGTTGTAATGATGCACACCATATTTCTTCATGAAATTTTTGAATTCCTTATTGAAAAATTCAGTGCCTTTATCTGTTTGTAGATTGTGAGGACACTGCTCTTTGAGAATGATTTCCATGGCATTACTCACTTCTATACTCGATTTATTCCTCAAAGGAATTGCCCAAACGAATTTCGAGAAGCAATTTATCACAACCAATATATATTTGTAACCCTGGTTCTCACGGGCATATGGTATCATTTCCACCAAATCGGCTTGAAAAAGATCATCGAGGCCTTTGATGATGACTTCACGTCTTTTGAAATTGATTCTTGCTGGTTTGTGGATCTCTTCAACCACTTGTTTTTTAGCGATTGTTGCCATTCTCTCTTCATGCAATGATATGAGCTTCACGCAACTCCTCAACGATAGAGTTTATTTCATTGGTATGACCATTGTGCCCTACTGACTTCGAAGCCAACAGTAATCGTAATCTGTCACAAAGCTCATTTGGATCATCCCATCGAATGTAATCTATCTTATTGTTAGTCACCTCTATTAACATTCCTTTACCAACGGAGGAAGAACTCGTGATTGGAGCAATAATTTTTCTATACTTTTGTCGCTTACTACCATCCACTTGCTTATTTGCCTTGTAATATTTCCGATGGGCATTAGTTTTCGTCACTATCTGCTTATAATTTTGCTCATCCTCCCTGGTGAAATCATGAGGGTCTTTCTTGAACAATAGTTCATATAAACCTTGAGTACCTTTGTACCTCTTATTCTTGAGAATTACATCGGATCCTTCGATGTATATTCTAGAATCACCAATCATGAGTTTTTCAGTATTCCTGTCTAATCTCACTCCATACTTATGATCAAACTCTTTGTTATCCTCATCTTGATACATACTATTGATATATTTTCTAGGTAGAGGATCATATTGCTCTGAATAGTCGACATACGATTCTTGTGTAATATCCATGAGGCGTGAAACTTCGTCGGCAGATGGTTTTCCTAGCTGTGAATTTTCCTTATCAGATTTGATATCCTCTAAAATTGATTGTTTCAACTCACTAGGTCCATCATCATCATCATCATCACCCCCATACTCATCCTCAATATTAGGTTCTTCATTTTTCAAATCTGCTGGTGTGAGGAGTTGCAAGGATAGTCGGCATGGGATTTTAGGCTTACTCTTCTGCTCTACAATATTCTTAGGTGTCTCATAGTTTAGTAAATTCCTCTTCGGTTTCATCATGAATGGTGATTTGAAGGAATCGAGTTGTTCTGCAGCATTTTTCTGATATGGAATTTGTTGTTGTTGTTGTTGTTGTTGTTGCTGACCAGTACTCTGTAATGTATTTTCGATACTTTTCAGGTGTTTTGTAATAGGATTGAACATATTCTCATGCACCATTTCTCCATGCTTCAAAATATCCAATTTATCTCTCACCGTTTTACGTTTAGCTATCAACCTCTTTTTGATTTCCTTCTCATTCGACTTCATTTCTTTGTTTGTTCACCAGGTAAGCATGAGGTATCTCATCTGCTTCTGATCAGCTCTGATCAGCTTCGATCGGCTATCTGATCAGCTCTGATCAGCTTCGATCAGGTATCTGATCAGCTTCGATCGGGTATCTGATCAGCTTCGATCGGGTACCTGATCAGCTTCGATCGGGTGCCTGCTCAGCTTCGATCGGGTATCTGATCAGCTCTGATCGGCATCGATCAGGTTGGAGGGTACAATATTGAGACTTCACCTTCATATGAGTATGAAATTATCAATTCCTTTCCGATAACGACCTTCATTGACCTTACAATCTTTGAATATCGATAGAAAACCATATGGATCCTTCCAGCATAACGAACACATACTTTTGAATTTATCGAATGTCATATCTGACCCCACATGGTCTGCATAAATGTGACGTAAATTCATATCATCCATTTTGAATAAAATCAAGGAGTTACAGTTGTCTCTGATCAGGTGTTTAGGGATTTTAGCGTAGCTCTGATTCAGGTAAAAAGGGTCTACTAATGCATGTCTAGACATACTGAAGTATTCACGAATCACTTCTTGGTTGTCACATGCAACATCATCAAATATGAATATCGAATTCGGTTTAGCCTCTGACGGATGCATAATACTATCACTGGCACTGAATGCATAATATCCCATACCTTCTATTGGTTTGATCAATTCCTCCAGATATTTATATTTCGGTTGATATAAAGATTTGGAGTACACATAGATATTCTCAAATTTCAATCCATTCTTATGTTCGAGAAGATTGATCATAACATTGGTTTTACCGCAGTTTGAAGGACCCACAATAATACACCTCATTGTATGTGGAAACAATATTCCATGTTTTTTGAATTTCTCATCCCCCTCGAATATATTATTTTCAATATTCAGAGTCGTTTTTTGTGGAACAACTTTCATTTCATGAATAAAAAATAGTTTATCTCCGATATTTAATGATCAGTTGCTTTCTGTATTTCACTGAATAAACACACACACAAATGCCACGCTACTATCCAGGTGATGGGCTTTTGAATACTGCCATAAATAAACTACCTTTCGAGTTACATATACCTGGTGGATATAGATTCTGTGGTCCTGGAACAAAATTGGAAAAGAGACTCGCTCGAGGAGATAAAGGTATAAATGAATTAGATGAAGCTTGCAAGGAACATGATATAGCATATTCCAAAGAAAAAGATTTGAAACATCGTCATAAAGCAGATAGAATTCTGGCAGACAAGGCAATGGCTCAATTCAGATTGAAGAATAATTCCTATGGACAGAGATTAGCAGCTTTAGGCGTTGCTGGTGCTATGAAAGCTAAAGTGAAATTGGGAATGGGAATAGGAAATCAAAAACAAAATCAAAAACGAAAACAACAAGCTGTCAACAAATGTCTGGTAGTTCTGAGAAGAACGAAGGTTATTTTAGAAAAATCTCTAGGAAATATTGAGAGCAGTATGCGAATCCTGAAGGAAGGAATTTCAACAAATAGAATTGTTAAACAAACTAAACGGATAGCACAACATAAAAAGATGAATGAAAAGAAGAAATCACAGAATGATGATGACGATAATGAAGGAAAGAAGGACTTGATGGATATCGATATTGCTGACGATTATCCCATGAATAAAAGATGTGCAAACAAGAGGAAATTGGATAACGATGATATCTCAGACACTATTCCTGATAAGAAGCCTAAAAATGTGGTCGGTGATATGATCAACCGTAGACAAGGGGTAAAGGCGAAAAGGAGATTGAGAACATTAGATGATAAGGGAAACACTCATTCAAGTGATATGAGTGAACCATTAGATATCACAACAACAAATTCTAGAAAGAGAAGTTTGGATACAGAGATAGAAGAGGAAGATAGCAACGATCTCGGAAATAAGAAACTCAAATTCACCTAATTTCCATAAGGATTAAAAGAAAAAGTCAGTATACGAGAGAGTTTCCTACAGTTCAGATGGCTCGCAAGAGATCCAAAGGGAATACTAAACGTAGGAATAATAAAAAGAGGAATATCAAGAAGAAACTAATAAAAAAGGGGGTATGCTTCGCCAAAGCAATCGGACAAATTAAAAAGCATATCATCTCCCAAAAACCTAAGACTGTAGGTGATGCAGTCAAGGTTGCTTTAAGGCCAACGAAAAAACTCAACATAAAACCAACACGTATTGTTAAAATTCCAAAGAGGGGTGGCTTGTTACCCTTGATTCCGATTTTCGCGGGATTGAGTGCTCTTGGAGCAATCACAGGTGGCGCTGCAGGTGTAGCTAAGGCTGTCACTGATGCCAGATCAGCAAAAAATCAATTGGAAGAATCCCAACGACATAATAAAACGATGGAAGCTATTGCAATGGGAAAAGGAATGTTTTTGAGACCATATAAAACTGGTTTGGGACTTTTTTTGAGATAACCATCCTAGTATTATCCTAATATCAACAAGATGAGGATGAATAAACATAGGGAATCTCGTAAGAGGATACCACTCAATTTCCCACTATCCAATTTGGATATTCTGAAGTACGTTAAAGAACTCAACATTCCCCATTTTAGGGGTGTATTTATGAGGAATGAGCTTCCCAAGAGAATCAGAAGAAAAGAACGTGGCGTGATAAACTTGGATAACAAAGATGGACCGGGGACGCATTGGACCGCCTACAAAAAAATTGGATCACAAATCGTCTATTTTGATAGCTATGGTAATCTGCGACCACCACTGGAAACTTTAGATTACTTCAATTCCAATGGACCTTGTAATATTTTATATAATCACACTGTATATCAAACTTACAATTCTGTGAATTGCGGTCAGTTATGTTTGAAATTTCTCTCTCAATAAAATATAAGCGTAATTTATCTCATTCTTTCAATGACTCTACTATCATGACGTGTTCATATACTTTCACCTTATCAGCCAGAGATTCCGTATTATCAGCTAAAATCCATCCACCCATCATTTTAGATGATGATAAAACCCATGTCTTAGGTCTGATTGACTTCGTGACCTACAACACTATCCCCAATATTGATGGGAGAAATAACAGATTCTATGTTGGCAAACACACATTGGTTATTCCTGAAGGTTCCTATGAAATTGAAGACATTGAACGGAATATTATGATGCAATTGGATGAATTGCATGAAAAAGATAGAGAGAAGGAGGAGAGAAAAGCTCAAATTTCGAATACTATTATAAAAGAAGAGGAGAAAACTACCGAGATTCAGCTCAAATTGAATGCTAATCGTAATACTCATACACTTTGATAAACCTAACTCGATAGCAACTCTGTTAGGTTTCAGCAAGAGAAAATTGGAAGCTAATAAAAAACATATATCAGATTTTCCAATTATTATTTCCAAGGTGAATTCAGTGTGTGTTGAATGTAATTTAACAACAAATTCATATAATAATAACTCTTCCGTTCACACATTGCACATGTTCTATCCATCAGTGCCTAGTGGATTTCGAATAGTGGAGAAAGTGTCAAATGTCATTTATCTACCAATCAATTCCAAATACATTGATGAAATAATTCTCAGAGTAGTAGATCAAACTGAAACCTTAATTAATTTCCAAAAGGAAGTCATGACAGTCAGTTTGCATTTGAAAGAGCTCTAGTGGATATAGTGTTTCGCTATAATATTCCAATGTCATCATCAACAATGGGTCAGGAAACGCGTTCTCCATCAATCAAAAGTATCAGTCCGAGAGGTGACATCAAACAGTTAACACCTGACAATCAGCAGTTCCTCATTTCACTCGGTTTCAAATTATTATAAAAGACAAAACGAAGACTTTTTACGAATTTTGGTATAACCTAAAATTGGACATCCACTCTGGTCTTAGAAGATTTCTCATTCTCCTAAGGTGTTCCTGTGGAAGAAAAAGTGAAACACAACAAACATGAGTTTCAATATTTTGAATATTGGTGAACATGTGATGATGGACAATGCGATAACGAATTGCGAAATGCACTCTCATCCACCATATGCCAATACAAGCCTAAATAAGTCATTCGAGATACGTGTTCCGATTCAAACGCAGGATATTTACACATTACCATCACAAAGTTACATTTATCTAGAAGGTAGAATTACTGACAGTGGAGATAAAGTGAGTGCTACACTGAACTTCATCAACAATGGTATTGCTTTTCTATTTGATGAAATCCGATATGAAATTGGTGGGTCCGTTGTGGATCGAGTTCGTAATCCTGGAATCACATCAGCTATGAAGGGCTACATTTCTTATACAAATAATGAATGCAATAGATATATAAATGCTGGTTGGAATCATCTTGGTCATCCGGAAATTGTTGATCTTCAAGGGAACTTTAGCGTTTGTCTACCACTCAAACATCTATTGGGATTTTGCGAAGATTTCAAGAAAATTCTGGTGAATATTCGGCAAGAACTTGTTCTCATCAGGAGAAGCAATGACATCAATCCTACGATAACCTCCAAGGCTGGAGAAAAACTAAAAATTGAATTGACAAAAATTCTATGGCGCATTCCACACGTTCAAACGGCAGATGTGGAGAAATTGCGGTTAATTCAGTATATTGAAAAGGGGAGAGATTTAGAGATAGCCTTCCGTTCCTGGGAACTCCACGAATTTCCCATGTTACAATCAACTATGCGTCACTCATGGAATGTCAAAGCATCTAGTCAAATGGAAAAACCGAGATTTGTTATTGTTGGTTTCCAAACAAACAGAAAAAATGACAGTCAAAAAAATATGAGTCAATTCGATCACTGTAATCTCGCCAATATGAAACTTTACCTGAACTCTGAAGTGTATCCCTATGACAATTCGAATCTAAATTTCAATAAATATCAATTTTCTGTTATATATGAGATGTATGCACGATTTCAAGAGTCATATTACTACAAAAACTCTGGTGAACCTTGTCTAACACTATCTAAATTTCATGACATAGCACCATTGATTGTAATAGATTGTAGTCGACAAAACGAAACTTTAAAGGCAGGTAGTGTGGATATTCGCCTTGAGTTTGGAACAAATCAAAATATTCCTGCAAACACTTCTGCCTATTGTCTTATATTACATGATCGTTTAGTAAGGTACAACCCTCTCACTAATGTAATAAAAATATTGTAGTGTAGTTGTATGTTCTCCCAACAAAAATCATATACCGTGTTGTATTATAGTTAATAAATAAATATTGACCTATCCCACTGTTTCGGATTCATTTCATGATCATAAACCCAAACAAATAATAGCTATTCTGATAATAAAATCACATAGCCTATACCAATAAACAAATCACAATCTTCATGAGTTATCATTAGTCTCACTTACCAATCAATTTTCATTTTTCCACTGCACAATTCACCTGATGTTGAAGCATAATGAAATCACAGTTTTTATACTATCCTAGGATGATGGATCAACAAATATTTTGTAAAAATATCTGCACATGACTACTTTGTCAGCATGACATTGAAAAAATATAATATGAAGCTGGATAAACATAATATTAATGATTGCACTCATATCAAACAAAACATGATAAAAGTGTTGACCTCTAGGTCAGCTAGCAAGATATTGGAACTTTGATTATACAGGGATATTCAGTAGGACTAACTTGGAAAATATAACCGAGGGGAAGATCAGGTGAACAGGTGAAACAGGTAAAATGAAAGAAACAGGTGATACAGGTGAAAGAGGTAATACAGGGGGACACGTTGAGAAGGTGAAACCAGTAAATTAGACAAAACAGGTGATTTGAGCGAAAAACAATTAATTAAGTAGGTGACACAGGGAAGACAGGTAGGAAAAAACAGGTGACAAGGTAAATCTTCGGTGACAACACCTCCTGGTCATTGTCGACACTTCTGCACCTCGGAATGTCTGCACAAACCACAACTAGACCCCCCTATTGGCTGTGACAGCTTGAGAACTTGATGTACAGCTTACCAAACTGTCGCAGGACCGCCCCTGATACACTACTTATACATCTGGTGATCCAGAGGCGTGTAATTTCGAGGGTTCTTGGAAAATAATAATGCCAAAAGACCCAGAGTACTTTTAAAATCAACATTATCTACGACTATGTGTTGGCCCTCAAAGCGTAGATTCTTATGTCCAAGTGTCCATCTGCCGTCAACATATTTCGGTCCATAAGCATTATCATAATCTGCACAGTGATATTTATCTAATGCTTGCTCTGATGAATGGGGCTCCATGATGTGAACGCTATGGTGTCTGATATACACACTGAGAAAAATCGTCCAAGTTAAATTTGTTCCTGAGTTTTCTTCATTTCGGATAGATGAAATTTTCATTGCCGGAAATATTTCTGCTACTTCTGAAAGCAAAAAAGTTGTTTCTGAAGTGAGAGTTTCGTCCTAAGAGCAATAACTACTCGCGATTAAAATTCAGTTCAATAATTCGATAATACTGATATGCAGATAACTGATTGGGACAGAAACAATAATTGCTATTAATGAACCTATATTTCTGAAATGTTATGTCTGTCATAGCAGCTCATTTTTCCTCCATTATCGACCAGAAAGATCATTGCAGGTTGCAAAATATTGGCGAGTAGTGATCTATCATATAAGATTCGAGCTTTCGGAATTTTCCGCCCTGATTCGACGCCAAGCGAAGGTCGCAAACACAGTAGTTGCGATTGCTAAACGGTCAGTCGGTCAAACGAAGTGAGTGTGTGTCGAGGTCACAGGTCGAAGTGTGTGTATTTGTTTTGTGGTTCATTCTCATTCTATTTCGAATAGGTCCCTCTGTATTTTGTTTCATTTTCAGATTCTCCCTGAAGAGCTGATTTCGTAGATCTCTCATACTTAGGGTCTAGCGAGAATAATTACAGAGATATATAGGGTGTGAAAAATCAATTTTGTTCGACTTTAAGAATTTTCGTGCCGAAACTATCCATATTATTGCTCAAAACTGCTTGCATGTCCCTATCTTTACTTTTCATTTACTGTTTATTGATATTCAATTGGAATACAGGGTGGTGCATAACTCAAAATTTTCAACCACGCTGTATTTGTTTCAATTGAATGTCAATAGACAGTAAATAAAACGTTGACAGGGACATGCAAGCCGTTTTGAGCAATAATGAATACTTTCGACACAAAAAATTCCCATAGTCGAAAAATATCGATTTTTCCACCCTATATCTGCGTAATCATTCTCGCTAGAATAAATCTACCAAATCAGCTGTTCAGGGAGAATCTGAAAATATAACAAAATACATTGGGTCCTATTTTGAATAATGAAGTTGTTGCTAGTTTTCATAGAAGTGGCAACGCCGCAATGCTGAAAATATTTCAGATCGATGAAACAAAACTAATTACTGTAGAAATCAAATCTTCAGAATAATCTCATGTCTTGTTCTCCGTTCACGTCTAATGCTCCATTCACCGTGAATCAGCCTAGTTTATGTATAATGACGAATTGTCAAATTTATATTTTGAATATTTTCTTGATCTCATAGGAATATAGGATGTTATGTTGTTTGTTGTGAATTTTTGTATCATTTTGTATATTACCCGTTTACGTCTAATGCGCCATTCGCCGTGAATCAGGCAATCATTATATTTTATCGAAAAATTCAAAGACCTACCTCGCAAATTTTGCTCGCTGGACTGATGTTCCATACTGGCCGCTTCAAATTTTCGATATGATCCGTTGAAAAATCGAATAATTGATATATTTTGCCTGCATTTCGGCAGTTCGAAAAAGCGCAAATATTCATGATGTATTATTTATTATTCGAATATGATTCGAATACCTATGTATTTTACGTATTTGACAAACCTTAAATGTAATGTCATGTTACGTTCATGTATTGTCCAATCCCGTCAATTTACTCATGACATTCCAACTTTTTTGTGGTTATGTAGCACTGCCAAGTGTACGTACTCTTATTATACAACAACTGTCGAATTCATACAGGGACTCTAAATCAGGCTAGTTTATGTATAATGAGAAATTGTCGAATTCATATTTTGAATATTTTTTGATCTCATAGGAATATAGGATGTTATGTTGTTCTTTGTGAATTTTCGTTTTATTTTGTATATTATGGTATTGTAGACTGAGTAATGTATGTTATGAGACATATTATTTTCCTATATACAAAGTTGCTCAAATAAAGGTTATTTTATTTCAATAACTGTTGATTCTAATTATACATCCCTCTACTTGACACTTTGGTCACAAGCTAGTTGTCTACTCATTATACGATAGTTTTTTTGATTACAATAACTCATCAGCTAAATCATAAGAAGTGAGTTTAGTAACTCATCATGAGCAAACATCAATTCAATGCAAGCTAGTTACAAACTCATTGGAAGATAACTAATTACTTATGTTTACTCATCAACTAACTCATAGGGAGCGAGTTCAGTAACTCACCATAGGCTAACTATCAATTTAATGCAAGCTAGTTACAAACTCATTGGAAGATGACTGGTTAGTTATGTTTACTCATCAGCTAACTCATAGGGAGCGAGTGTAGTAACTCACCATAAGCTAACTATCAATTCAATGCAAGCTAGTTACAAACTCATTGGAAGATAACTGATTACTTATGTTCAGACTAGAGGCAACTAAAACAAGATATCTGGTGATTAATCATGAGACATTATTTATTATTGACAAAAAAAATAACTCACATATGGGTGGTTTACCAGTTAACTAGTGGCTAGTAATTGAAGTTGCTGTAAACAACTTAATGATGGTAAGTGATTTATTTCAACAAACTCTTTTTACTTGTAGTAAGTTAGTTGGAGAGCTGTCCCATATAGTATATAGGTTTTTATTCGTCATCATTAAATATTCGCTTGGGGTTATTGATTTTTTTTCTCAGTGCAACTGAAGACTTTTGAATACATCTGAATACTCTTGAATACCTCTGAAGACATCTGAATACCTCTGAAGGCGTGATCTGAAGACCTCTAAATACCTCTGAATACCTCTGAAGACATCTGAAGGCGTGTTCTGAAGACCTCTGAAGACATCTGAATACCTCTGAAGGCGTGATCTGAAGACTTCTGAATTCATTAACTGCCATCCGCTAATCAGCTAGGTTATTCGAATTGGTGGCGTCCACTCTATGGGCATTCCTCATATGACGGTACATGCCAGTTCTCGTCAAGAATTTCCCACATTTCTCACACAATAGCTGATGTCTATTATAGGTGATTTTTCTCTTTTTAAAACTTTCCCAGGTGTAATTGATGTTGAATGGAATCCGCTCTCCACTATTGAGGCATTCTATTATAAAACAATTATTACGAAGTTCTCGTACAGTACACAGCTGATGACAGCGCTCACAAATATTAGCCATGACTACTCTATAAGAGAGTTGGATGTGGAATGATGTACTGGATAGTGAAATAAGAAATAATGATTACAGTGTCGATGATATAATGATCATGATATTAGCTTCGAGTAACGTTTTTACTATATTAGATATTAACGTAGATATTTCCGTATACCTATTATTTTCTGTTTTTTCCCGTTTCGAATTATTATTTCGAACGATTCATGAAACAGATATGTTAATTAATTAGTCTAGTGGTCATTTTTCAAAATATCAAAAATATTATATGGTCACACTACTTCTCATCCGTCAATTCGCGTCACTGCATGCAGGTGGCGCTGCGGAGACTGCCTACATTTCGCCGCTGAACGTCTGTCGGAGTCCTATAAATACTGTGACATGTGAAACATAAATTAATCTAACTTGGATGAAATTTCATCGGTAAGTAGTAACTAGTTTACTCAACTAGTGTTTTATATCAATGAAAGATGATGAATGGGTGATAACAACACAAACACATGGTTTATTTGAACGATGCAGGAGCCACGTAGAGTGATTATTTCAATCATTTTTCCGGTGGATCCGACACTGTTCATAGTGTGAAATCTACTTTGTACTATTATATTCCCAACTCTCAACCTTTGTGACTATGTAATATTTGGTTATTGCATTCCACTCTGAAGTGATAGTGACATTAGCTTGAATCTTGAGTAGGATGTTCACTATCGATATTGTTTCTTTCAACTCTTTGTGTTTATTCAATATATTTAGAGAGATAAATAAAGATAGTTTCAATGTGCTTGGATTGACACTAATTGAAAAGATTACACTATAATATACTAAACTATACATTTACTCTAAAGCTTAGTGGTCCTCCTGGGAACAAGTGTTGACTCTATTTTTTTTTACTGTGTATCTGTCTACAAATATAAGATCTTAGAAAGAATCCAGGAATGATCTGCGCATGCGTTTCAATGTGTATGAGTGCGCATGCGTGAACAAGGATAGATCTGGGATAAAAGGGTGATCTGCGCATGCGCCTGAGAAGGTTGAATGCTCAAACTTCAAAATCTTTCGATCTATCGCATTCTATCACTGACTGCGCTTGAGTGCAGACGTATTTTTGTGTGTAAATTAGAGTTATTATTTCTCCAGTTGCGAAAAATGTCGCTGTTTACCGATTTGGTAAAGTACATCGCATCCATTTTGGGGCTTCTAACTCCGAATTATAATGAAAAAGTTGCACAGGAAGGATTGCGGGAATGCCAGAAGGAAATAAAGCGGCTTAATAGGGCTTTGAAGAATTCTGAGAATTTCGGTGAGAAGCAACACCTGGAAGCCTGTCTCCGAAATATCAGAAGTTTGCGGAACCAGATGAAAGCACTTCAGAAGAAGGGGGACGGACTTGCATCGAGAAAGGAGACTGCTTGGTACAGAGTTCGCTGGGAAGATTCTCTGTCTGCTTTTGATAGCAGGATTAGGACTGGAGTAATCTCAAACATGAGACATAAGGATCTTGCTGCTTTCTTGACCGATTGCAAAGCGTTGTTCAGCCGGCGCATTCAGAATGCCCTCAAGAAAGATGTTGCAGTCAAGGTCAATTCGGTTTTCTGTGGAGAGTTTGAGCTAGTGAAGGGAGATAGTGTGCTTAGGAAGTACAAGTACTTTACTACCTCAAATTCGCCTATCTACAAGAAAACCGATTTGAATGTATGGTTCAATGAAAAGATTACAGCACCAATCTTGACAGAGTTGGAGGAATTCCAAGAGCGTGAGAGCGGATGGGCGCTGAAAAATATCATCAATTTGGGTGTGAACATAAACGAATCCACTCCTCAACTTGGTTCATCCTACATTGAGCTGCCGCCTCAGATAAAACGGAAGAAATCCTGTATCAACGTCAAGAATGATGATGATTTATGCTTTGCTTGGGCGATAATTCTGCGATATATCCTGATGTGCATGATACAGATAAAACATCCTCATACCCCCACCCTTTTTCAGTTCTCAACCTCAAGGGCATTCAGTTTCCGATGACTGTTCGAAAAACAGAATGGTATATCGATCAATCTTTACATTCTACAGAAGAAATCCAAAAACTTGCCCACATACTTGACAAAGGATAAGAAAGACCGACACGTCAATCTCCTACTTGTCCAGGATCAGTACTTCGATGAGAAAGATTCTTGCGAAACATCCCCCACCAACTATCATTGTGTGTGGGTGAAGGATCTGTCCAGACTGCTATCTTCTCAGCTGAGCAGAGGAAATGGACGTAAATTCTTCTGCGACCGCTGTCTCCATTACTTCCGGTCACAAGATAAGCTCGATGAATATGTTGAGAATTGCGTGAGGATAAATGAGACCGCAATCAGAATGCCTGAGGAGGGGAACAACATTCTGAAATTCAAGAACCATAAAAACAAGGAGAAGGCCCCATTCATAGTTTATGCTGATTTGGAGTCTGTTTTGGGGAATACTGGAGATCCAAAGAAGCCTCAGCACCACGTTCCAGCTGCCGTCGGATACTTTATGAAATGCTACTACGACGATTCTCTCTCCTTTTATCGTTCGTACCGAGGGCAGGACTGTATGGCGTGGTTCGCTGATGAGCTCAACCAGTTGGCTGAGGATATGTCTACGGTGTTTTTATGTCCATACAACATCGACATGACTGCTGAACAGGAAGCAGAATTCAGAAAAGCAACATACTGCCACATTTGTGAACAACCTTTTGGACGTGATGATAAGAAAGTACGTGACCATACGCATCTCATTCCGGAAAACAACTACAGAGGTCCTGCACATGAAAGCTGCAACGTTCGATACCAAGACAGCCATGTGGTGCCTGTTGTGTTCCACAACCTGAGTGGTTATGATGCAAATTTCATCATTGAGGATATAGCGTCCAAAATGAAGGGAAGAGTTGATTTGTTGCCAATCACCAAAGAAAAATACATCTCCTTTACGAAACACATCGATGAGACTTCAATTCATTTCCGTTTCATTGACTCGTTTCGCTTCATGAACTCTTCTCTAGACATGTTGGCATCATATCTAGAGGAATTTCCGAACTGGAGGTCACAATTCAGCGAAATTCCTGAAGAACATTTTCAAGTATTGACTAAAAAAGGTGTGATGCCGTATGACTACATCGACTCATTTGAACGCTTCAACGAAACTCAACTTCCTCCGACAGAGTCATTTTATAGCAGATTGTATGACAAACCATGCCCTCGCAGACTCTATCTTCGCGCCAAGCTGGTATGGTCAAAGTTCAATTGTCAAGACTTGGACCAATATGTTGATCTATACATGAAGACCGATATCATGCTGTTGGCCGATGTTTTCGAGAAGTTTCGATCTAGCTGCCACAAAACCTATGGTCTCGATCCTGCACACTATTACACCCTATCAGGATTCACGTGGGATGCCATGCTGAAACATACTAAGCAGGAGTTGGAGTTGCTTACCGATCCTGACATGTTCCTTTTCGTTGAACGAGGAATTCGTGGAGGTCTCTCTCAGCCAAATTTGTTCGAAACGAAAAGCCAAAGCAAACAATAAATACATGCCTTCGTATGATCCAGCAAAGCCCGACTCATATCTGATGTATTATGACGTGAACAATCAATATGGGTGGGCTATGTCTCAGGCATTGTCATATGGAGAATTTGAATGGGTCGACACTAATCTTGATGTTACAACCGTTGCTGATGATGCTTCAGAAGGATACATATTGGAGGTTGACCTAGAATACCCACAACATCTCCATGATTCCCACAAAGATATACCTTTCTGCCCCGAACACATCAACCCGAAAACTATGAAACCTCCGACGAGATCTTCCCAACCCACCAAGCTGATGGCAACGTTGAACCATAAAACACGCTACGTCATCCACTACCGAGCCCTCAAACAAGCGCTGGATCATGGGCTGGTCCTGACCAAAATTCATCGCGTCCTCAAGTTCCGGCAATCTAAATGGCTCAAATCATATATAGACCTCAACACCGACCTCCGTAAACAAGCTAAAAATGAGTTTGAGAAAAACCTCTTCAAACTTATGAACAATGCTGTTTTCGGTAAGACAATGGAAAACGTTAGGAAGAGGGTGAATATTCGACTATTGACGGAGTGGGCCGGAAGATATGGTGCAGAGGCTTACATTTCCAAACCCGAATTCAAGACCTGCACCATTTCCAGCAAGAACTTGGTAGCAGTCGAACTAGGAGAATTGGAAATCTGGCTGAACAAGCCTATCTACGTCGGTCAGGCCATTCTCGATTTAGCTAAGACTACCCTATATGACTTTCACTACGATTATATGGTTCACACATTCCATGATTGCTCAGTTCTCTACACCGATACTGATAGCCTAATTTACGAGATTGCTGATCAAGATCCATATGCAGTCATGAAGCGAGATTGCCACACCCACTTCGACACTTCAGACTATCCCAGCGATAATATCCATGACATTCCTCAGGTCAAGAAGGTGTTGGGAATGATGTCCGATGAAAACAAGAGTCAAATAATGACGGATTATATAGGCCTACGGTCAAAATTATACTCGATAAAGGTGCTGGTGACTGATGATGATGTTGTGAAGAAGAGGGCAAAGTTGCAAGCGGAGGATTATGATGAGGATGAAATAGATGGAATCATTATGAATATCGGTGTGACGAAAAAAGCAAAAGGAGTGAAATCATCTGTTGTCGAAACAACTATAAATTTCGAGGATTACGTTGAATGCCTAGAAACAGCCACACATAAGAAGGTTTCCCAAAATTTAATAAGTGCGAAGAAACACCATGTTCATTCAATCTGCCAAGAAAGAATCGCCCCTAGCTCCGAAGATGATAAGAGGTACATCATACCTGGATCGTATGACACTCTTCCATGGGGCCATTATTCCATCAATGGTGAAGCTATGGAAATTGATATATGAATTTCAAAATGAACTGTGTGATAAATGGTTAGGTTAGCAATTAAAAAAAGATGCCATAATCATAAAAGGGCCATCAGACGAATTAATGAAGTGTTCCTATTAATTTAGAGATAAATCTTCGTGCTGTCTGGAAAAAGAGCCATCAGACGAATTAAAGAAGTGTTTTTATTAATTTAGGAATGAATCTCCGTGCTGTCTGAAAAAAGTGGTCTTCAGATGAATCAATGAAGTGTTTCTATTAATTTAGGAATGAATCTTCGTGCTGTCTGAAGAAAGTGGTCTGCATGATGGCTTTCCACGCAATCACTGGATGTGATACTACATTTAAGTTAGCGTCAGTCACAAAAACAGAACGGTGGAAGCAAGAACATAGAAGAAAACTACTGTAAACTCCTCAGTCAGCTTGGAAAGACTCCTGATATAGCCCCCGAGGATCTCCGTTTGGTTGAACAGTTTGTGGTGCCAGCTTCATACAAGGTTTGTTGCGTCCCTTTTCTAAGACACATGGTGAATTAGAACTGTTAGCCGTTTTTATATTAATATCATTTATATTTCAAGTTGGACCGGACATTACAACGGCAGACGCAGCCCGTGTTGCAATTTTTGGGACAGTGCGAATGATTTTTGCCATCTACCACTGATGCCATCCATCAACACATTCTTCGGTGCCACTTCCAGATAAAATTAACAAGAAGAAAAAGAAAATAGAAAAAATCGAGGGATTTTAATTTTAGTCTGTTTTCTTTTTAGGTACTTACTAGTATGTGGTTTACGCCCATGATCAGTATCTTGATTCACCAGACCCGATTAATTGCGGCTGGAAAATTGGTGATGGACGGTAAGTCCCAATGTTGATGACTTTGCTACCTATTCCCAAGTCATGTCCCGAATTTGGAGCTTGTGGCTGCATGGGGCTCTGCGACCACTGCGGCACGAAGTAGTGTGGCTGCAGGGAGCCGAATGGAGCAGAAAAGATGAGGAAGACTACTAATAGTGAACTTTTTTTTTTCAAAATATAAGAAATGAAGGCTTGGACAATGTTCAAATGCTTTTTTGGCTCATAAACGTATCGAGCACCCTCGAAAACCTATGCAAGCATGTACATTATACAACACATTTTCACAAGTTCTTTGGAATTTTGGCCCATTTCGTCAAAATTTGATCATTCGATGAACTTTCAAAGCTCCAAATCATTTTTTGAGTGTCTCATCATTTTCTACACCCCCGAAAACATAGACATCGACACCTCAATCGTATAGCTGACCGAAAGTAGAAAATAATTTGATTTTAGGGGTATTCTGGACGCCATCTTGAATATCTCATTTCCGGTTGGAATTTCGACTTGATAAACGGTATTTTCGGATTCAGCGGAATCAAAATAGGGGGTTAACAGCATTTATCCAATTGTTACATGAAATGCTTCTAGGATTGTAACAGAGGGCTTTTTTTGGAATTTAGCCCCGACTGAATGAATCATAGGCCAAATGTTTCGCGTGATATCTGTGCTATTTTGAATCGGTCGCCATTTTGATTCAATATAGCCATTTCGATTAAAATTCGTAGGTTGTCTCGACTATGAGTGTTTCTGCCGACAAGCACTGGACGGTCACGTGATATACATCATCTGTCAAACATAATACGTATTATATTTTTAGCGCCATTTTGAACCGGTAGCCATTTTGACGGCCTCTGCTCTTGCCGAGCGCGTCACGTGGTATCCAACAAACGTGAATTGAGCGTTTAGTTCCAATGAGCACCGGAAGGTCACATGTCATCTATCATATGCTATCTGCCATCTGTCATACGTTGGCTGTAATCTACTAAAAATGTGATATATTATTCATGAGACGCCCTGTATATATTTCTTTCAACTCAAACACCCTTTATATTAGATTGAATCATTAGCTAGCGGGTAGCCTATATGCTGGTAGGCTACTCGTCGAGGAGGTATAACGCCTTTTGGGTTCACTCTATATATATATTTTTTCCCAACTTCTAGCCAACTCATACACCCTGTATATAGCCATTATTGGGTGAAAAATGTAATGAAATGCGCACCGTTATCTCTGGAACGGATCTCTCGCTTTGCTCGCCGTCGAAGCCGGATGACCTTGAAGTGGACAAAAAATTGCAGAATGAACCTTAACTTTTCTTATGGAGATTTACATGGGAGAAGTGGTCGAAATGCGGGGGTTCTCTTGTAGCTGATTTACTCTGAGTCGATACTCATTGCTATCAAACTAATGTGTTGGATCGGGTCGGTCCTCACTATTTATACCACCACTGCCGACTCGTCACAACATCCGGTTGATTGGAATGGTTGTTATTTGTCAGCGATGGACGTGAAAGGCCCCTCACATCTATTGAATTTGTGCTAGTTTTACATATGATTACATTATAACTTGTTGGTGGAATCAATCCAGCTGTTGTGTGTATCATCGAATCCCAACCATTTGACAAACACCTGTTTACCCCTCTTCCTTGAAACTTTTTCCACTAGGTAAACATCGGAATTTTCATTTTTTTTGGAATTCTTCAGGATAAAAGGCGCCTTTGATTGGTGTACAACGCAAATCTTCCAAGATGTATGTAGTAGGTTTCGTAATACGAACGATTTTAAATGGTTCAGTAGTCCAATTTGGTGTATAATTCTTTTCGAAAACATGTTTGGCTTTGCTTATTCTAACAATGTCACCAACGTCGAATTCTCTGGTTCCAGCAATTTTGATGTGATTGTACGTGGATTTTAAAATATCTTGTTCGTTGGCTTTGTTGACGTCTCTGAGCTTGCATCTAATCGTCGTATGTTTCGTGTTATTATAATTTTTCGTGATTTCAGGCAGGACATCTATCCAACAGTATGAGCCATTCAAACTAAAGTACTTGTATAGCTTCTCCTTCAATGTCCGTATTACACGTTCAGCAATGGCTGCCTTCATTATGGTGTACGTATGATAATGGTTGATGGAGAACTTTTTCATCAGACTTTGAAACTCTTCGTTGTAGGATTCGGTTTCTTGATCGGTTTGCAAGTTCTTGGGAACTCTGGTGTTGCCAGCATGTGATAGGATATCTGCAAATGCTCGAGCAATTTCAGTACCAGTTTTTGATTTTAATGGTCGAGTCCATAGGTACTTGGAAAAACAATCAATCGCAACCATTATCAGCTTATGGTCCTTATTTACAGATACATAGGGTCGCATTTCGGCCAGACCCAATTGCCATAGGTCATCCAAGCCTTTGATTATGATGCGACGTCTCGGGAATTTCTTACGTGCAGGTCTATGTAATTCATTAACGAGATGGATTTTTTCTTTAGAATGTAACATGTTGACAACGTGGATAATGATGTAAGAAACGGTGATACAAGGAGTTTATATGATTCGCACAGGAGGTTTTGTTTTTGGTGGCGGTTGTGGTGGTAGTGTCACAGTCGAAGATTTTGGAGCTGCAATATTGGTGATATCCGTTCATTATTACTTATTCCACTATCCAGTAGATCATTCCACATCCAACTGTCTTATAGAGTAGTTATGGCTAATATTTGTGAGCGCTGTCATCAGCTGTGTACTGTACGGGAACTTTGTAATAATTGTTTTATAATAGAATGCCTCAATAGTGGAGAGCGGATTCCATTCAACATCAATAACACCTGGAAAAGTTTTAAAAAGAGAAAATTTCCCTATAATAGACATCAGCTATTGTGTGAGAAATGTGGAAAATTCATGACTAGAACTGACATGTACCGCCATATGAGGAATGTCCATCACTCCTGTTCATGAATAATCGGACTGATTAGACAATTGCGTTCACATAAATCATCTGATCATACGTACAGATGCCTACAGATGTCTACAGATCGCGCCTACAGATGCCCACAGATTCCTACAGATGCCTACAGATACCTACAGAAGCCTACAGATACCTACAGATGTAATCGAATGTTCATTTGTATATCAGACACCATAGCGTCCACATCATGGAGCCCCATTCATCAGAGCAAGCATTAGATGGATATTACTGTGCAGATTATGATAATGCTCATGACCGAAATATGTTGATGGTAGATGAACACTCGGCCATAAGAATTTACGCTTTGATGATAAACACATAGTCGTAGATAATGTCGATTTCAGAAGTACTTTGGAATTATTATTTCCCAAGAACCCTCAAAATTTCACGCCTCTGGATCACCAGATGTATAAACAGATGCTGGAAATCAGCGCTATTCATAGAGATCGATTGGGCCGGATAAGCTGATAAGAAGAAAATCAATGAAGTTATCAAACCACTCTTCGAAAATAAGACCCAGTCTAAACGCTTAAAGTCGAGAGTGGAACCTGAAGCCAGCAGTGGAAATGACGAGTTCAATATTTTAGATGGATGGACAGATCCGAATGTCTTGGTACATAGACTGAGATATTTAATAAAATATCACAAAACAATGAAGAAATCAACCTTATTCTCACTGAACTTGAAGATGCTGGCATATCTTAAATGAATGATTGAAAATTATCCGTCTTTTATTGTTATTTGAGAATAACACGCAATGACTAGTCAACTCCACTTACTTTAGTCGGTATTTGTTGATCAGACATGTGACTATATGATTTTGAAAAACACCCTGTATAACGACTCATTGTGAATTAGTTGCGATTTTGAATAAAATAATAAACTTTCCTTGAATCTTTTTTATTATGGATACCTATATACATCACAGAACCATTCATATCACCATAATTATTACACAAACATTTTTCAAATAATTTCTCAGATCCAATGTCTGAACAAAAGGCTGAAAATTGATCCATCTTCTTGATGTGTAGTATTAGTTCAGATGCAAATCCTCTTCTCCGATACTCCATCATAGTACCCAAGTAGCACACATATATTGGGACAATATCGGTGCAATATTACGAAAATATCGGCAAAATATTGTGAAAGTAATATTGGCGGAAAAAAAAAATGTGAACATTCGGCGATATTGGTACAATATCAGTTTCCAAATGTGGGTAGAATATTCTCATATCAATATTGGTTGAATATTCGTAGAGTTATATCGGACACAAAATGTAATATCAATATTGGCGAGAAATTAATGGTGAACATTCGGCAATATTGGTGTAATATATGGAAATATCCTTGAATCATTGAAAATCATCATGAAGGTATGTTGTCTCAGAAATATTGGTAGAATATTCTCGTACCAATATTGCTGGAATATTCGTGAAGTTATATTGGTCACAAAATGTGATATTAATATTGCTGATAAATGGACAGTGAACATTTGACAATACTGGTGCAATAGTGATTGGAAATATTGGTACATCATTGAAAATCATTATGTAGCTATATTGTCTTCAAAATATTGGTGGAATATTTTCATACCAATATTTGCGAGTTATTCGCATCAGGAATAATCACAAAGGTCAGCCCAGCCGGAGTGCAATGGGAGGGCCTAGCCCTGGGGAAGCCGCCTTGTTGATCACGGTTAACCCCTACTCCAGGTTATAATACTTTACAATCGTCTAGAGCCAATATTTATATTCTCTCGTCTGATCGGCAATGGGAGTACGTTACCAATCATTTATAGCGCCATCTATCGACATCGGTTTGGGAGTGCGTAATATGAAATAAATATCGAAATTTCGATATCGATATGTGAACAATATTGCTCACATGATATAGTGAATCACATATCAGCCAATATAAGATGATATTATCTTCTGAATATGGCTAGAAAACTATTCACCCGATATGCAATTGAACTTGAAAATACAATATTGTTTTTCTCTTCTATGTCCGATATAAGATATATATTGAATTGCCGTTATTGATATTCATATTTGAATCATTGAAAACCCCTTCAGAATCGACATGGGGAAAATGTTCAAATTGCGATATTGGTTATGATTGTTGGAAACAATATGTATACGATATTTTCCGCATGATATCAATCATTATAGGTAAATTCGATGTTCCAAATATTGTTGAAACAATATTCATCCAATTTGCCGTCGAATCCGATTACACAATATTGTATATCCGCTTCAGAATCGACATGGGGAGAATGTTTGAATTGCGATATTGGTTATAGTTGTTGGAAACAATATGTGTGCGATATCTTCCGCATGATATGGATAGAATGATATTAATCAAGATAGGTGAATATGATATTTCGAATATTGTTGAAACAATATTCAACCAATATGCCGTCGAACTCAAAAATACAATATTGCAAAACCGCTTCAGAATCAACATGGAGACAATATTCAAATCGCGATATTGGTTATAAATGTAAGAAGCAAATTGTATACGATATCTTCCGCATGATATAGATAAAATGATATCAATCAAGATGGGTGAATATAATGTTTCTAATATTGTTAAAACAATATCCAACCGATATGCCGTTCAACTTGAATATACAATATTGCATAACCGCTTCAGAATCGACATGGGAAGAATGTTCAAATTGCAATATTGGTTGTAAATGTCGGGAACAATATGTATACGATGTTGTTGTATCGACATTCGTAAAACAATATTATATAACATTCATAGATATGTTTTTCAACACATTGTTAACGAATTTTACAACCAATATTGCTCCAATATTGTAGCTGACAATCCATATTCAGCTCAGGTTGAACCAATATTCCACCAATATTATCATTCCAATATTGTTTGTCCTATATACTCTCATATTGGACCTATATTATTTTTCACATGTACGATATATCTATATCGGCCAATATGGAATCGGGTTCCAGCCAATATGATGTGCTACCTGGGTATAGATAAAATTTAAGAGTTTTCGGTATATTATGTTTTCCCAAAGGGTCAAAGTTCATGCTAGACATTAGTGCAAAAGATGTCGGAAACCCGTCCACATAAATAATATATAACAGGATATGTTCTGATCTTGGTACCACTGATCGATCAATACATCTGTCATGACGTCATCATCTTCCACATGTAATTGCCCGATTTTCTTTACAGCTTTTGATCCATAAAAGAATAATATGTTTTCCATTGTGTAGATTGGCCGGAGATGCCTTCAACTGACTGACATTTCACATTATCTATTTTTGTAATATAGCTTGATCTAATCACATGATTTCATTTCCATTCACTTTTCGCGATATCATACATAGGGCTAATCTCTAGAGCGAAACGAAAAACAGTGTAAAAGCTTTCCTAGTTTTTGAACCACACTGTATACCATCAATAACAGAAACTTAAAAGTAGATTATCTATGCTGCAAAATATTTAGATAACGAAACCACGCTTATTTAAAGGCATTTATAGTTTTTGAGCCGCCCTGTATACCAATAACATAATAAATTTAGGTAACAGATTAATTATGCAAAAAAACATCTAAATGCAATATAGAATAGGTCATTCATTAGCCTGTTGTAGATTATGGTTAATGATATCTGCATGGCTCATTTCCTGTGTGTGTGTGATTAAAGTTCGAATAAAAATATTTCTCTGTTATCGGAGTCTTATTTCAATCTCTATTCGTGTTGGACATATGATTCAGTGTGTTTTCATTGCCAGAAAAAACATCTGTGAGGTGAAAGTGTAACTGTGTGGAAAATTAGAATGGAGCGGTCATTGCTGCATATACTCGTTCATTTCTGGATATATAGCTGTTGTTCAACGAAATTGGTAAGTGGCTTATTTTTCTGTTTGCTTATTTTTCTGTTTTTCTTTCAAATTACGTTAAATTTCTCGCAAAATCGTATCTCGGCTATCATTCGAAATATTGCCCGACTTCATCAATATAGAATAATCACAAGGTGACATTCAATTCAAACCGATATCAAGATTCCCTATGCTTATTATAAATTACAATCGAATCCAAACAGTATATGACACAAAGTTCTATCACGAACGCTGCTTCACAAAAACTGGGATTTTCATTCCAGACAACAAACTACTCTACAAAATACAGATACGACCTGTTTTAGAATACTGTTTCTCATATGGGTTTAGCACTCACACATAGAGACAAGCCATACCAGAGAGACAAGTAATGCGCCTGGTGAGCGATGCCACACTCACTAATTCTTAGAAAACATCTAAACATCATAAATGACTTGACGACCTCTCACAATGTTAATTCATCAACAACATTGAAACATCACAGGAAAGTCGGCGCCTTTTCACTTTTCTACAGATACTTCCACGGGAAATGACTTTCAGGTATCTCTGCTATCATTCCATCACTAGCAATACCAGTCAGATGAACACGGTAAGCCCAGACAACACATTCTTTCGTCGTTAACCTTAAAATATGTTGGGCAACTTTATACCAAAACTCATTGAACGACTAAGTTCATCATAGAAAGTGTTTCCAAGATCTTCAAAGGTGGAATCTCAACCAATTTCATTGATATAAACTTTTTCAACCCCAACGACTTTTTTGTTTGCTTCGCTTGATGTTTGAAAGTGTTCCATCTAGTTTTTTCTCGATCACCTTGGATGTGGTGGCAGTTTGTTTCGAAGGTGATGTCAGCGGTTGGAATATTTTCTGTAACGCTTCGTCATCCTCAGACCTACGACATAATCTGAAATATCAACAAAAGAGATATAGAAAATAACATGAGGTTCCTAAGGCGAGTAAGGTGGAAAGTTCAAATATATAAATTCGATGTAAACCATCATTATCGACGATATGATACATAGAAGGATCACAATAACCATGTTCCTCTCACTATATTGATCAGTGTTAATCAAGATGTTGGAGAGTAAGCATGTGCTGTTGCTCTCAATCATAGCGTCAGTTTCTTCTACCGGCAATGATACAATAGAATATGCAGCCTCTTTTTTGAAGCGTTTTGGCTACATGAATAAAACGGATAATGCTTTCACCGACATAGAATCAGCATTATTGGCATTTCAAGAGATGTACAATCTCCCTGTGAGTGGAACGCTGAATAACGAAACTATACGACTGTTAAATAGCCCTCGCTGTTCTGTAGGAGAAAATAATTCCATGATACATTCGAAATGGAACAAAACAAAGTTACGCTGGTATTTTCCTCAAGCTCAACAGGCGCATCGTGATACAGTCAAGATGGCATTCGATAGGTGGGAGGAGCTATCAAATTTAAAGTTCGGAAATGTGCGAAACCCTAGCAGACAGAAACCTGATATAACCCTAACTGTTATTCGAAAAAATCATAATTTCCGAGCAAATTGTCAAGGCACTTCCAAGTGTCCACATAATTTCTACGGTCCCGGGAAAGTTTTAGCTCATGCATTTTTCCCAAATGAAAACAACAAGTGTATTGAGATTCATCTTGATGCAGAAGAAAAATAGTATCTTGGAAATAGTACTTCTCCTGATGGCCAAACTAGTTTATGGATGGTTCTGATGCACGAAATTGGCCATGCTCTTGGACTGGGCCACAGTGGTGTCAATACAGCTATTATGTATCCTTGGTATCAAGCAAGTCCAGCATCATTCGATATAGATGATAAGAGAGCGATAGAATATTTGTATGGGCAGAAAACTGAAAACTATCAACCAACAACAACCTCAACAACGCAGACAACCGAATCCCAAAAACCAATATCTCAGCACACCTCTACCACAGCTTCATCAGTGCCGTCAAATGAACCCCATAACGTAGACGTTACTAGCACAACCTCAAAGCCTCAGATAACTCCATCAAGATTATGCGACATTCAAGTGCCAGACTTTATGTTTCTAGCCACAGCACCCCAGTTTCAAAATTATCGCATGTACGTGGAATACAATAGATTCTTGTGGAAGATCGATTTGAACGATATGCAAATTCCATCACAGCCAGAGCTGCTTGATGATTATCTCCCTGAAGATCTGAAGTATTCTAGAGTTTCTCATGTCTTCCAAAATTCTGGAGGTGATCTAGTGACATTGATGAACGATAGCGTGTATTATGCAGCATCTTTTCCGAATTTTCAAATCCACCAAAACTTTCATTTTTCTTTGCCTTCTGAAGCAAAAATTAATGCTGTCTTCCAGACAAACAGTGGACATGCTTATTTGTTATATAACAACGATTCTTACATTGCATTCGATGACAATGGAGACATGACCAACCGTGGACCACTTAATCATGGCTTCCCAGGAATTCCTGAAGGCATTATATCAGCTTTTCGTTATATCGACGGAAATATATATTTTTTCGATAGAAATACGTACTACAGATACAGTGAATATACTAGACGGGTTGTGAAAGCCGGACCGTTCAGCTGGAGCATCTTTGGAATATCCTGCCCCAATGATGAATTACTTCATCAAATGAAAACATTGCTTCTGAAACTTGTATCACTTTACGAATAAATGATTAGATATTATTTTGTTTTATTTCATTTGTCACATGTGTGCTGTATGTCCCAACCACGTGTGCTCAGTATGACGTCCAAGCATGTGTGTTGAGAAAATAATCAATTTTCATGCATAGATAATATTAGGCATGGAACCGAAAACCTCAAATACGTTGTTCAAAGGTCTGTGTTCATTGAAATGTATGTAGACATGAATATGAATATACTCTAATATTAACGAAAAACGACTTCATTGCAATAAATGAAATACCTACTTTGTTTTTCAAAAACCCACCCTTCATACTTTATCAGGGCCTCCTCCACCTCCTCCTCCTACTCATGCTTTCACAGGCAATAGCACACTTCAGCGAAGGGAAGCTCGTAGACTTCTCGTACAGTCAGCAAGAAAACATGATACTTCTATTGCCATTCAATGGCTGTGTATCCCCTCCTTTTTTTTGTCATTTCAATGGCATCGTGGACCGATTTTGTTGTACAATGATGGCTGGAAGTACCCGAAAATGCTGAAACTGAAGAGTAGTGTAAGTTTCAAGTATTGTTTCAATTTCACAAGTTCTCGCAAATCAAAAAAAAATACCAACACTCAAAAAGAGGCGTGAGCATGCGTCACAAAAATAAAACGTCACTCTATACGAGTGACATGGCTAACTCGCAGTGTGATCGTGTGGCAGAAGTTAATGACTGTGTGGCGGGGGTAAAATAGCAGTGTTGCAGGGTGAATGGCAGTGTGAATGGTGGTGTGAATGGCAGTGAGGCGGTGGTAAATGGCAGTGTGCCGGTGTGAATGGCAGTGTGGCGGTGTAAATGGCAGTGTGGCTGGGTAAATGGCAGTGTGGCAGGGTGAATGGCGGTGTAAATGGCGGTGTGTCAGGGTGAATAGTGGTGTGGCGGTGCGAATGTCCGTGTGGCTGGGTAAATGATGGCGTGGCGGGGTGATATGCGGTGTGAATGGCGGTGTGGCGGGTTTGAATGGCGGTGTGAATGGCAGTGTGGCTGGGTAAATGGCGGTGTGGCAAGGTGAATTAGGGAAAAACAGTTGCTGTCCTGACTTCTTATGGCTAACATCATAATGAGAAGAAAAAATATTACGTCTTGAGATGTTTGCTTGTCAGCATTGCATCAAGGAATTCAAGGAAGCCTATGGCAACTTCGACATTCTGAAAAGAGGTGGAATAATAGGAGGAGGAAGCTCCAGGAAAGAAGATGAATTAAGATTTGAGCATAAATCGTGTAGAGGTCGTTTGGTATTTTAGTTGGAATAAATAGTATTTTTAAATCTTGTTTGATTATACGACCTGTTTTAGAATACTGTCTCCACATATGGGGTTCAGCAACCACATATACGTTAATGCTTCTAGATTCCATCAAGAGAGACAGGTCATCCGCCTGGTGAGCACTTCCGTGACACTTTCGTGACACTTCCATGGCATGTCTATGAGTGACGGGGCTAATTGGCGAGGCAAAGTGCCGACCATTATCGATAACGTACAATACTTTAGTCATTAGCATAATGAGTCTTGACTGCCGAAATAAAAAAAATATATAATAATTTCAGAGTTTTTATTCATCACATCCCTTATTTCTCAGTATTCCAACAATAACATTTGAGATTGAAATAAGTGAACATATAAGTGTACAACGAAGTGTCAAAATTTCAATGACATTGACAGTATCTTGATCCAATTTTTCGGATGATTTCTTCAATGCAAGTGTCTGCCAGTCTCCCATTTCGCCGTCACTGCCATCAGAAAACGATAATTTCAATTTGTAGTCGATGCTGCTTTCATTAACATGTTGCGACATGTCGAATGAATATACAGGTTGTTTGTTATCATTGACATACATTCTACTCATTATCTTCCATTCACATTGTTGTGTACGATTCACATCAAAACATACGGATACATTTCTTGTATTGTACGGTATGTTTGTGTAGAAGACGTTGTAGCGCAGAGCTGTCAATAGAATGAAGCTTGCATTCAGTATCACCATCTAGTAGCTGTGTTGGTCGAATTCTTCTGCTCAATATAGGTGTAGCTGTGCGTCTTGGTTCAGTAAACACCCTATCCCAAACGCTCAATTGCTCGAAATCTTCAAACAGGTCAACTTTCTGCTCATACAATTGGATGTTTGCACTGAGCTGTCTAACCTTCAAACCAAATTCTTCTAGTACACGTCTGTATTCGTCAGAAGACATAATACAACTGTTTCACACGTCCATACCTTCAATTCACATCCTTTTACAACACTTTCCCTCTCTTTCTCTCCCTCTCTCTCACTCTCTTTCTTGTACACATCCAGTCAAGTGTGTGAGGGTTCAAGGGGGAAGAATACACAGAAAAGTCTATCGATTGTTTCTATATTCTGAGTGTAATAAAAAATATTCAGAAGACTCTGATAATATAATGATATAATGTGAAAAAAGCGTTAAAAAGTTTGATAATATTATGAAAATTTTTGAAAAAAATTAGGAATAAAATTTTTTTATACAATACTGAAATAAAATACAAGTATAGTGTGAAAAACGGAATGAAAAATAGTTTATACAATACTAAAATAAGATAACAGTATGATAATATGAGAAATATAAAATGAAACGGATATCACCAATACTGTAGCTCCAAAATCTTCGACTGTGACACTACCACCACAACCGCCACCAAAAACAAAACCTCCTGTGCGAATCATATAAACTCCTTGTGTCATCGTTTCTTACATCATTATCTACGTTGTCAACATGTTACATTCTAAAGACAAAACCCAACTCGTTAATGAATTACATAGACCTGCACGTAGGAAATTCCCGAGACGTCATATCATAATCAAAGGCTTGGATGACCTATGGCAGATGGATCTGGCCGAAATGCGACCCTATGCCTCTGTAAATAAGGACCATAAGCTGATAATGGTTGTGATTGATTGTTTTTCCAAGTACCTATGGACTCGACCATTAAAATCAAAAACTGGTACTGAAATTGCTCGAGCATTTGCAGATATCCTATCACATGCTGGCAACACCAGAGTTCCCAAGAACTTGCAAACCGATCAAGAAACCGAATCCTACAACGAAATGTTTCAAAGTCTGATGAAAAATTTCTCCATCAGTCATTATCATACGTACACCATAATGAAGGCAGCCATTGCTGAACGTGTTATAGAAAGAACTTTATTTCCAAATAGGCAAGCCTACTATAAACATGGTTAACATATTCTATTTACACATACTTAATACATAAAAATCAAGATATTTGTCTATTTCAACAAAATAACAATAAATAACAGAGAACTATATCACATAAATTCTAAAAAGTAATCTATTTTATCTATTCATTCTAGCAAAGTCGTTGTTAATAATATATTTTGAATATATTAATTAAGTTAGCTTCAATTCAATTTGTTGTTATGAATGTTATCAACTCCCACTTGAATAAACGGATGGAAGATGAATTTTTAATATTATTTGGCAGTTTATTAAAATTATCCAAACCCTTGAAAAATAATGAGTCCATACTGCTCCGTGAATTGGTATTCGATCTGGTATTATGATGATGTACTTCATTGTTCGTGATTAGAAGGTCTTCTAAATATGTTGGTTGCAATTTATTTATTATTTTAAATATAAATATCATAGTTAGATAGTGAAGTCGTTGAGAAACTGTAAGCAATCTTAATCTACAAAGCATATCTTGTATAGGTGTCATTCTATTGCAGCGTAGTATTATTCGCATTCCACGATTCTGCAATTTTTGTAATTAGTTTAATTTGTTCTGATTAATAAGATATAAGAGAGTACCGCAGAAATCATAATGAGGTTTAATTATGCAATTATAGCATGTTATTTTGGCATACATTGATAGTGAAGATGACACTCTTGAGAAACAATACAGTTTTTTTGATATTCAACTTATTACATAGTCAGCATGATCATTCAATGAAATTGTGTTATCTACAATAAATCCTAGATACTTAAACTTACTCACAATTTCTGCATCATTTCCATTTATTTCAATTTTGACTTGATTCCTCTCAATGTTATGTTGTTTATATTCTGTTGTAATGATCATCGCCTTAGTTTTATTGATATTTAGTTTTAGTTTATTTGTTCCAAGGTACAACCCAATATTTTTCAATGAATTATTCATCTTTTCAACAGCGACTTGCGAAGTTTTATCATAGGTATATATCAACGTGTCATCTGCAAAAAGGTTAATTACGTGATCTCCATGTACGTAATTGATATCATTTATATAAATTGAAAAAAGTAAGGGCCCTAATACACTGCCTTGTGGTACTCCAAGATCATTTTTCATATTTTGCGAGTAGCACTCATTAATTTTTGTTATTTGACTCCTAAAACTGAGATAACTTTTCAACCACTCCAAAACTATATCACCAATACCATAATATTCGAGCTTTTGGATTAATATATTTCTGTCTATTGTTTCGAATGCCCTTTTTAAATCCAAGAATGTAGTAACAACGTAATTATCTTTATCAATTTTTTCTTTCCAATTTGATATTGTATACTGTAAGGCAGACTCACACGAATGTTTTTTTCTGAAGCCAGGCTGACAACCTAAGAATAACCCGTTTTCATCAAAGTATTTGACGAGTATCTCATACACTGCTAATTCCAAAACTTTTTCAAGGGTTGGAAGAGTATTGATAGGACGAAAATAACACGATTCTATAGTATTATTTATTTTCGGTATTGGTATAACAGTGCTTGTTTTGAAGTGTTGGGGAAATCGTCCAGTTTGAAGAGACGTATTTATAAAGTTCAGTATTACATGTCCTAAGGTGTTGAATGTCTCTTTTAGAAATTGACTGTTCATTATCTCAGATCTATTAATCTTATCTATTGAAAATATAATATTTTCCAACTGCGGCAAATCTAGCTGTTGAAATGAATTCAATTCACAATTAACTATATCAAAACTGTTTGAACTCCAGTCTGAATCAATACGGACATTGAAGGAAAAGCTATACAAGTACTTTAGTTTGAATGGCTCATACCGTTGGATAGATGTCCTGCCTGAAATCACGAAAAATTATAATAAGATATGATATAACAAACAAGATATTTTAAAATCCACGTACAATCACATCAAAATTGCTGGAACCAGAAAATTCGACGTTGGTGACATTGTGAGAATAAGCGAAGCCAAACATGTTTTCGAAAAGAATTATACACCAAATTGGACTACTGAACTATTTAAAATCGTTCGTATTACGAAACCTACTACATACATCTTTGAAGATTTGCGTGGTACACCAATCAAAGGCGCCTTTTATCCTGAAGAATTGCAAAAGACTGAAAATTCCGATGTTTACCTAGTGGAAAAAGTTTCAAGGAAGAGGGGTAAACAGGTGTTTGTCAAATGGTTGGGATTCGATGATACACACAACAGCTGGATTGATTCCACCAACAAGTTATAATGTAATCATCAACTTCAATTTCCTATTGAACTCGTTATTTGCCCGTCAGAGTCGTCTTATACGGTCACTGCCATCGTATCTGCTACAACTGTATGTATGTCAGATGTTATACTGCAAAGTTACAGTGTAAACATATTTGAAGTCGGAGTTTCTTGTTCTGCATGATGTGTGCGTTATACCTGCATGGAAGTCGTCTCATATGGTCATTGCAAACTTGTCTGCTTCGAAAGTGTCTATGTAAGATGATAGGATAGAGATATATGGTGTGCACAACAATGAAATCGATGAATCTTCATTTGCCTATTGTACTCGTTATATACCCTTCAGAGTCGTCTCATACAGATACCGCCATCGTATCTGCTTTTCTAGATTCTAGACTGTAGAGTTACAGTGTGAATATGGTCGAAATCGAAGTTTCTTGTTCTGCAAGCTGTGTGCATTATTTCTGCTCAAAACTCGTCTTATATGGTCACTGCAATCGTATCTGCTTCAACTGTATGCACGTGAGATGCTAGACGGCAGAGTTACAGTGTGAACAAAGTCGAAGTCAAAGTTTCTTGTTGTGCAAGTTGTGTACGTTATACCCGCTTGGAAGTCGTCTCATATGAGCATTGTGGACTCGTCTGCTTCAATAGTATCCATGTGAGATGATAGGATAGAGAGATATAGTGTGCACAACGATGAAGTTGATGTATCTCCATTTGCCTATTGTTCTCGTTATATACCTTGCGAAGTCGTCTCATACGGATACTGCTATCGTATCTGCTTCAACTGTATGCATGTCAGATGCTAGACTGCAGAGTTTCTGTGTAAACATAGTCGTAGTCGAAGTTTCTTGTTCTGCAAGTTGTGTGCGTAATACCCTCTTGGAAGTCGTCTTATATGGTCATTGCGAACTTGTCTGCTTCAATAGTGACTATGTCAGATGATAGGATAGAGAGATATAGTGTGCACAACGAAAAAGTCGATGTATCTTCATTTGCCTATTGAACTCGTTGGATACTCTTCAGAGTCGTCTCATACGGTCACTGCCATCGTCTCTGCTTCAACTGTATGCATGTCAGATGCTAGACTTCAGAGTTACAGTGTAAACATAGTCGAAGTCGAAGTTTCTTGTTCTGCAAGCTGTGTGCGTTATACCCGCTTGGGAGTCGTCTTATATGATCAATGTGAACTTGTCTGCTTCAATAGTGTCCATGTGAGATGATAGGATAGAGAGATATAGTGTGCACAACGATGAAGTCGATATATCCTCATTTGCCTGTTGTACTCGCTATATATCCTCCAAACTCGTCCTATATGGTCATTGCAGTCGTATCTGCTTCAACTGTATGTATGTCAGATGTCGTACTGCACTGTTACAGTGTAAACATAGTCGAAGTCGAAGTTTCTTGTTCTATAAGATGTGTGCGTCATACCTGCATGGAAGTCGTCTCATATGGTCATTGCGAACTTGTCTGCTTCAGAAGTGTCCATGTAAGATGATAGGAGAGAGAGATATAGTGTGCACAACGATGAAGTCGATGTATCTTCATTTGCCTATTGTACCCGTTATATACCCTTCGAAGTCGTCTCATACGGATACCGTCATCGTATCTGCTTCAACTGTATGTATGTCAGATGTCGTACTGCACAGTTACAGTGTAAACATAGTCGAAGTTTCTTGTTCTATAAGCTGTGTGCGCTATACCTGCATGGAAGTCGTCTCATATGGTCATTGCAAACTTGTCTGCTTCAAAAGTGTCCATGTAAGATGATAGGATAGAGAGATATAGTGTGCACAACGATGAAGTCGATGTATCTCATTTGCCTATTGTACCCGTTATATACCCTTCGAAGCCGTCTCATACAGATACCGCCGTCGTATCTGCTTCAACTGTATGCATGTCAGAGATTCTAGACTGCAGAGTTACAGTGTGAATATGGTCGAAGTCGAAGTTTCTTGTTCTGCAAGCTGTGTGCATTATTCCCGCTTAAAACTCGTGTTATATGGTCACTGCAATCGTATCTGCTTCAACTGTATGCATGTGAGATGCTAGACGGCAGAGTTACAGTGTGAACAAAGTCGAAGTTTCTTGTTGTGCAAGTTGTGTACGTTATACCCGCTTAGAAGTCGTCTCATATGAGCACTGTGGACTCGTCTGCTTCAATAGTATCCATGTGAGATGATAGGATAAAGAGATATAGTGTGCACAACGATGAAGTTGATGTATCTCCATTTGCCTATTGTACTCGTTATATACCATTCGGAGTCGTCTCATACGGATACTGCCATCGTATCTGCACCAACTGTATGCATGTCAGATGCTAGACTGCAGAGTTTCTGTGTAAACATAGTCGTAGTCGAAGTTTCTTGTTCTGCAAGCTGTGTGCGTTATACCCGCTTGGGAGTCGTCTCAAATGATCAATGTGAACTTGTCTGCTTCAATAGTGTCCATGTGAGATGATAGGATAGAGAGATATAGTGTGCACAACGATGTAGTCGATATATCCTCATTTGCCTGTTGTACTCGCTATATATCCTCCAAAGTCGTCTTGTATGGTCATTGCAGTCGTATCTGCTTCAACTGTATGTATGTCAGATGTCGTACTGCACAGTTACAGTGTGAACATAGTCGAAGTCAAAGTTTCTTGTTCTATAAGCTGTGTGCGTTATACCTGCATGGAAGTCGTCTCATATGGTCATTGCATACTTGTCTGCTTCAAAAGTGTCCATGTAAGATGATAGGATAGAGAGATATAGTGTGCACAACGATGGAGTCGATGTATCTTCATTTGCCTATTGTACATGTTATATACCCTTCGAAGTCGTCTCATACGGATACCGCCATCGTATCTGCTTCAACTGTATGCATGTCAGAGATTCTAGACTGCAGAGTCACAGTGTGAATATGGTCGAAGTCGAAGTTTCTTGTTCTGCAAGCTGTGTGCATTATTCCCGCTTGAAACTCGTCTTATATGGTCACTGCAATCGTATCTGCTTCAACTGTATGCATGTGAGATGCTAGACATCAGAGTTACAGTGTGAACGAAGTCGAAGTCGAAGTTTCTTGTTGTGCAAGTTGTGTTCGTTATATCTGCTCGGAAGTCGTCTCATATGAGCATTGTGGACTCGTCTGCTTCAATAGTATCCATGTGAGATGATAGGATAGAGAGATAAAGTGTGCACAACGATGAAGTTGATGTATCTCCATTTGCCTATTTTACTCGTTATATACAATTCGAAGTCGTCTCATACGGATACTGCCATCGTATCTGCTTCAACTGTATGCATGTCAGATGCTAGACTGCAGAGTTCCTGTGTAATCATAGTCGTAGTCGAAGTTTCTTGTTCTGCAAGTCGTGTGCGTTATACCCTCTTGAAAGTCGTCTTATATGGTCATTGCGAACTTGTCTGCTCCAATAGTGACTATGTCAGATGATAGGATAGAGAGATATCGTGTGCGTCACTGCGATCGTATCTGCTCAACTGAATGCATGTCAGATGCTAGACTGCAGTTACAGTGTAAACATAGTCGAAGACGGAGTTTCTTGTTCTGCAAGCTGTGTGCGTTATACCCGCTTCAGAGTCGTCTTTTATGGTCAATGTTAATTCGCCTGCTTTGATAGTATCCATTTGAGCTGATGGGATAGAGAGATGAAGTGTGCACAACGATGAAGTCGATGTAACTTCAATTGCCCAATGAACTCGTTATATACCCTTCGTAAACATAGTCGAAGTCAAAGTATCTTGTTGTGCAAGTTGTGTGCGTTATACCCGCTTGGTAGTCGTCCCATATGGGCATCGCGAACTCGTCTGCTCCAATAGTATCCATGTGAAATGATAGGATAGAGAGATAGGGTGTGCACACCGATGAAGTCGATGTATCTTTATCAGCCAATTGTACTTGCCATATACCCTCCAAAGTCGTCTTATGTCACTACGATCATATCTGCTTCAACTGTATGCATGACAGATGCTAGACTGCAGAGTTACAATGTAAACATAGTCAAAGTCGAAGTTTCTTGTTCTTCAAACTGTGTGCGTTATACCCGCTTGGAAGTCTTTTCATATGGTCAATGTGAACTTGTCTGCCTCAATAGTGTCAATGTAAGATGATAGGATAGAGAGATATATCGTGCACAATGATGAAGTCGATGTATCTTCATTTGCCTATTGTACTCGTTATATACCCTTCAGAGTCGTCTTATACGGTTACTGCAATCGTATTTAATTCAACTGTATGCATGTCAGATTCTAGACTGCAGAGTTACAGTGTAAACAAAGTCGAAGTCGGAGTTTCTTGTTCTGCAAACTGTGTGCGGTATACCCGTTCGGAAGTCGTCTTATATGGTCAATGCGAACTCGTCGGCTTCATTAGTGTCCATGTGAGGTGATAGGTTAGAGGTTTATAGTGTGTACGACAATGAAGTCGATGTATCCCCATTTGCCTATTGTACTCGTTATATACCCATCAAAATCGTCTCACACGGTCACTGCCATATTATCTGCTTCAACTGTATGCATGCCAGATGCTAGACTGCAGAGTTACAGTGTGAACATAGTCGAAGTCGAAGTTTCTTGGTCTGCAAGCTGTGTGCGTTATACCCGCTTGGGAGTCGTCTTATATGATCGATGTGAACTTGTCTGCTTCAATGGTGTCCATGTGAGATGATAGGATAAAGAGATATAGTGTGCACAACGATGAAGTCGATATATCCCCATTTGCCTGTTTTACTCGCTATATATCCTCCAAAGACGTCTTATATGGTCACTGCATTCGTATCTGCTTCAACTGTATGTATGTCAGATGTCATACTGCACATTTACAGTGTAAACATAGTCGAAGTCGGAGTTCCTTGTTCTATAAGCTGTGTGCGTTATACCTGCATGGAAGTCCTCTCATATGGTCATTGCGAACTTTTCTGCTTCAAAAGTGTCCATGTAAGATGATAGGATAGAGAGAAACAGTGTGCACAACGATGAAATTGATGTATCTTCATTTGCCTATTGTACTCGTTATATACCCTTCGAAGTCATCTTATACGGATACTTCCATCGTATCTGCTTCAACTGTATGCATGTCAGATACTAGACTGCAGAGTTTTTGTGTGAACATAGTCGTAGTCGAAGTTTCTTGTTCTGCAAGTTGTGTGCTTTATACCCACTTGGAAGTCGTCTTTTATGGTCATTGCGAACTTGTCTGCTTCAAATGTGACCATGTAAGATGATGGAATAGAGAGATATAGTGTGCACAACGAAGAAGTAGATGTATCTTCATTTGCCTATTATACCCTTTATAAACCCTTCAATGTCGTAAAACTGTCACTGCAATGGTACCAGCATCAACTGAATGCATGTCAGATGCTAGACGGCAGAGTTACAGTGAAAACATAGTCGAAGTCGAAATTTCTTGTTGTGCAAGTTGTGTTTGCTATACCCGCTTGGAAGTCGTCTCATATGGGCATCGCGAACTCGTCTGCTTCAATAGTATCCATGTGAAATTATAGGATAGAGAGATAGAGTGTGCACACCGATGGAGTCGATGTATCTTCATCTGCCTATTGTACTCGCTATTTACTTTCCAAAGTCGTCTTATGTCACTACGATCATATCTGCTTCAACTGTATGCATGTCAGATGCTAGACTGCAGAGTAACAGTGTGAACACAGTCGAAATCGAAGTTTCTTGTTCTGCAAGCTGTGTGCGTTATACCTGCTTGAAAGTCGTCTCATATGGTCATTGCGAATTTGTTTATTTCAATAGTGTCCATGTGAGATGATAGGATAGAGAGATATATTGTGCACAACGATGAAGTCGATGTATATAGTCAAAGTCGAAGTTTCTTGTTCTTCAAACTGTGTGCGTTATACCCGGTTGAAAGTCGTCTCATATGGTCAATGCGAACTTGTCTGCTTCAATGTTCTCCATAACAGATGATAGAATAAATGAATATGATGTGTACGACGATGAAGTCGATGTATTCCCATTTGCCTGTTGTCTCATACGGTCACTGACGTCGTATCCGCCTCAACTTTATGCATGTCAGATGCTAGACTGCAGAGTTACAGTATTATCATGGAAATCATAAAACATGGGATACTTCCATCTACAAGGTTGCTCAAGCCATAAGGCTAGCAAAACATGATGTAACTGGCTATTCTCCAGCTTTTTTGAATTTTGCTAGGAATATACCGGTGACAGGAGATTTCTACGGCAAAGTTTCAGAAAATGAAAATAACATACCTATTATGTCTGAAAAATCACAGCGAATTGATGATGTTCAGGAACTTCCAAAATTATATGTTGATGTTCGTAAACAGTAACATCAAGCTTATATTCGTAACTCTCGTCAATATAACTTGAGGAAACGGGAAGTTCAATTTCATGTAGGTGACAGACTTTGGAAGAAAAATATTACTCTATCTTCAGCTCCTAATAATTATTCCTCTAAATTGGCTCCCAAATTCATACCATGTATTGTTTCTAAAGTAATATCGAACCTAGTATATGAGCTCAAAGACATGGATGGCAAAGACTTAGGACGTTGGCACCTCAAAGACTTAAAATCCTCTCTTATCGACAATGATGCAAACCCAACCGAAGATGAATATTTTAGCGCTGATTCCGAAGATTCGGATAGTTAAATATCTCCTATTATCGTTTTGTATCGTGAATTGACATATTAGCCGTTTCTCTTTCCTTTATCGTTTACTTTTTCTATCTTTTGGGCTCTGTGAGAGGGGCCTAAGAATTCTCTCACCATGGCATTTCACCAGATGATAAGTAGAAGTCTTATAACTGGCCACTTCTAGGAATCTTTCCATCATTCAACTGTAAAAACTGTACCTGAAGTACCTTCACTTCATTGCATTGCAGTAACTTAACTGCAATTATCTTGAAAGTATATCATGTATCTTGCGTCAAGAAAGAGTCATTCGAGTGAAAAAAAAAATAGAGCATGTGCTGATGTTTCCAATAACGTATAATTGTTGATTCAGTTGTACTTTTTGAAAGTATTTTTCTTTTGATAATGCCTTGATGGTATCTTTGAACTTTCAGAACAGACAACTTTCCAACAAATTTGAAAGACTGATTCTATATTTCCTCTGTGATTTTTTTTCTTCAAGTGATTGATTCAATTTTGAGAAAAAATCTATTTATCTTCCAGTAAATTTGGTTATTGGTATCAAGCATTTGCTACTATCTTATCTCATCTTATCTTATCGTTTGGACAATATAGTATCTTATTTCGAGATAATGGACTTTTCATTATCGATTTATTGTCAAACGATATTTTTCTCTTATTTGGAGGTGATGTTATCTAATTACCTTTATGTCAGTGACTTACTGTTTTCACTGATATTATCTTCTCATTCAAATGTTATCTAATTACCTTTATGTCAGTGACTTACTGCTTTCACTGATATTATCTTTTTATTAGAAATTTTTCGATGACTTCTGTTCTTGTCAGATACTTCACGAATCAATAACGGTAAATCAATGAGCTAATATGTCAAAACTTGTTTCGGTTGAATTATTTCCGGGTTTCTTCGGTCTGCCTTCATACCTTGTACTTTTCTTCTCTTTTATCTTTTCTATCTTTTCCTTAGTCTCTAGAGCGGTGGCACAACTTGAGCTCTGTCAAGCTTCATTGGTCTGTTGCTGAATAACTCCCACTCCCTTTGTTTTTTTAAGAGGGTAGTTTCACTAAACTGTTTTATAGAATATCGAATATTCCCTGCACCTCTCAGTTCGGTCTACGGGTACGTTGGTTGTGTAGAGAGCACTTTGGAAAAACTATTCTTTTTTTCTTCTAACGTTATTCACCGACCGACTTTTGATAGTGTCTGCTGAGTTCATTTTGATGAACTACTGGCTAGAGATGGATGGCAAATGAATCCCCCTGAGCCATCTTGATTCCCAATCAGGTTTAACGCTATTCTTTCTTCGTTTTCCCTTCTATCCCTTATCTTTCCTATCCTTCGATTTTTCATCTATGAGTAGATGAAACACGACATTCAGCCTCTTCTAGGACTGTTTGTAGCACTTTTGAAATTTCAGCGTGACAGTGGCTATACTACTGTTGGGATAGCAGCTTCTCCCTAAGGCTGGACAATTGAGGTGGGTGTGTCCCTGGAGTTTCCCGTCTGCATCCCTGGGGCTTGTCGGCAGGATGTCCGGAGTCAGTGTGCTCTTTGAGGAAACCAAAAAGTGAGGCTTCTCTCTCATTCTCGAGATGCGCAATTTTGGTTTTGTGGGGCAACTTCCATCCCTGATTACACCACATTTGGTTTCGGACATGCTGTTGATGGGTTCTGGTGGTGGGGATGGTTTGCTCTTGGGCCATATGCATCCCAGTTATATTTGGTGGTGATTTTTCAGTTTACATAACGATGTAATTTTTTTATAGGTAACTTTTGACGGTTTCAAGTTTTCTGGTATAGATCTTTTCGAAATTTTCATGTCTATTTGATGAGGAGTTATTTCATTCGGAATACCTTGTCTTAGCCTTCATCTTACCTACCTGTCTTTTGATGTTTAACTTATGGATTACAAATACAAAAATTTTGAAAATGAATTAGGTTATTTCACACTGAATCATTGGAATTCTATAATGAGATGATTACCTTTAGCAATAACTATGAGGATAATTTCTATAATTTATGGGATGTTCATTCCATCCAATTGAAAATCATTCCAAAAATCATCATTGCGGAAAAAATAAAAACATGAATCTTGTAAAATATGTAAATCTTGTAAATACCTTCTGTAGATATTGTAATTCTTTTTCTATCTCCCATTATATAGAGTCCTTACTACTCCTCACCTCGTGAATCTCAGTATTACTGTTACTTAATTCTCTTCATCGTTTTCATGAATACCTTTATTGAGGTAAAAAAAAAAAAAGATATTTGAATCCATAATGTGAAGTGACGTTCTCTTATTTACTAGGTTTACTTGGTTTACTAAGATGAAGGTTGGGATAGTGTTTTTGCAATTAAGAAAAAATTTGTAATCTCCTAGAGTTTCCAAATTTTTTTCACCGAGTTAGGGTGGTGTGTAACGATTATTCCGTTATATTGAGATGTTTTTCAATTAATCAATCATTTAATTATCTGACGTCCATTCGTTCTTCTATCTACTTCCGCTTATCAGCCCTTCACCGGTTCAATAACCATATCGAATTTATCAAGTCTTGCGCGCTCGTCCTTCCCGCTAGACAGCGACACAGAAGATCGAAGAAGGGAGACTAAATAACCAATCAGGAGAAGGGATTGATAGGACAGGATCTTTCGCGAAGAACGAATAGGAAAATCAAAGTCCTTCTGATTTGAACTACCGACTTGAAAGGTTGAAGTGATAGGTTGTGGAAATTGAAGATATCTGGTAGGTCTGGATCTATCTTTATTTTTCGAGTGAAATAACTTGTCATCGCAGACATTTGGTTTGTTAGAGTTGATTATTACATATTGAATTAAATATTAATTGATATATTTTTGATGGAATTCCATATTTAAGAGAGATAACTGCATATCTCTGCATTCGAGTTGAGTTAGGTTATAATATATAACTGCTTGTTTCTTATGTAATAGTTGGTCATCGATATCAAATTATTCGATACTTGAGTTCGTCATATCTTTTATCAGCACTTGATAACAATATTTTTGTAAAATTGCAGATTTATAATATAATAAATCATATACAATTATTTTTCAGTGAAAGGTTAAGTATCACCTGCCTTGCCGCTTAAATTTGCTCTTTATAAATTGTTGCTATCAACATCAGCTTTGTTGCTAATTTTTTCCTCATTCAATAAGTATAAACTTTCATATTTTTTTTGTTTCGAAATTTTTCAAATTCTGAACTCAGAGTGTGGAGTGTTACTAACATAGCGTAGTGTACCTACCTGTGTATCAACACAAGATGGCCGCCGCCGGAAGTGACGTCACAACCGTTCCTGTAATGAAAGGTGTTGGCTGCACGGAAGTGACGTCACAAGATGGCCGCCGCCGGAAGTGACAGATGACAAGTGACAGATGACAAGTGACAGATGACAAGTGACAGATGACAAGTGACAGATGACAAGTGACAGATGACAAGTGACAAGTGACAGATGCCAAGTGACAGATGCCAAGTGACAGATGACAAGTGACAGATGACAAATGACAGGTGACAAGTTACAGATGACATGGAGCACACGGAGTGACAGATGGCATGGAACACAAAGAGTGACAGACGACGAGTGACAGATGACAAGCGATAGGTGACAGATGACAAGTGACAGATGACAAGTGACAGATGACAAGTGACACAAGGAATGACAGATGACACGTGGAAGTACTCTGAACTCAGCCCCCTAGACTCTGGACTCCGGACTCCAGACTCTAGTGCTTATGGGCGTGTTCTAGGACATTCTTCTTCTTTTTGAAAGGTAGTTGATGACGTCACAATCTAGTGACTTTGCCCACCAGATTCAGGTTGGTATTACTACAATTGGTAACACTTTGTTTCAAGGTCACCTGATATGCATGTTGCAGGTGGCCGATGAGTCATCCTCATCTCGACTTCGTAGAACAATGTCGCCTTCGTTTGCCATATGTTATCTAGCCTTCCTCTAGAACAATGCCACCTTTGTTCTCTCTATGCCACTTTCAGTGTTTCTTGGAATTCCGGCTATTGGCAAATTGCGACGCAATATACGAGGACAATGCCGCCTTTGTTTGCAGGTGTCCGATTACGTAACAACCTCATCCGATTGCATCATCCTTATCTGTGAGAGAACAATGGGTCCATTGTTCTGACGCAGGTGGCCGATGAGTCATCCAACAGACATGTTCAAACTTGTTGATGTCACGAGCCATTCAATCATGGATACTGGATGTGTCTCAAAGAACGTTTGCCGAATCTGCCCAATAGCTTATATCAGCTGTGCGCATGCGTAGCTACCACTACCACTAATCAGACTTGACCTTTGAATCACTGTTACAATGTCCTTAGACGAGTACAGAAGCAAGTTGGAGGAATTTGGGGAGCGGGTTCGACAGCTGAACAAAGACATAACATTGTACGAAGATAAAACCAGAGTATTGAATCAATTGGAGAATCTGAGTTTGTGGGATGAAGTTTTCAGCAGCTGTGGAAGAGTACCAGCAGTAGAGGTGCCTGTTGAGCAGAGACGACACATCCAGCCTCAGAATGTCACGGGTGGCATTCATAGTTCTGACAGCAATTTTGAATAACGTATTGTATACAAATGTTCCCAACGATGTCAAGAACATGGCGATATGTTTTAATGACTTGAAAGAAGATTGCAATCGATCATCGTGGACAGCGATGCGAAATAACAATGGATGTCTACCAGTATTCTACAAAAAGATACCAGAGACGAATAATTCCTTCTTCAAACTCAAGTTGATGTTTTCCGGTGGATCTGAAGAGGATACCGACTGGCAAACTATAGGAGCCCCCACAACAGGAATACAGAGTGAATTTAATAAAATGTTCATATTACTAGGTTTGACATAAGCAGCTACGTTCGTTTTGATTGTGAAATTCCTCATGAAAGCTGGGTACATATATCGTGAATAAAATGATGGAACTTATACAAGGTGTTTCAATAAAACTCCCATCCTTATCATAATGTTTATTGAGCCAAACACAGTACATCTTCATTTAGGTATGTAACATGAAGATTTGCCTTTTCATGTTCCATGGTGTGAATTCTGAAAATAGGTGATAGGGAAGCTTTGTAGAGATGCACTGCGTAACTCAATGATTTCTTTTCTAGGTTTTGAGGTACTTTACATTATTCCATCTTGTTAAATGTTTTCATTTTCAATGTCCATGACTGGATGGCAGTTAGGTTATTTTAGTCCACTTCTCAACAATTCTTACACATTTGTCAGATGCCCATGAACATTGTTGTTTCCATCATAGTCTCTTGCCAGTAGAAGACTGTTTGTCGCGTTCAGTGGCAGTGGCCTGTAATGGTGCAGGGATATTTGCAATTATGTATCGACTATCGTATCGACTATCGATGTCATGATCGTTATTTAATATTTCTTTCAAGTTGCATCCCTGAATCTGACTTGAATCATATTATTTGGGTGGCTAGATTGACATTGCGCAGAGACGAAATTTGGTTTGTATTATTTTTTTTGAATAGATCAAAAGTGCTCTGATTGACGGAAACTTGGTATTTGAGCAATTTCCGTTTATTCATCCTTCTTGCTGATTCCTTTTCTTGCGAAAAGGTTTCATGTGCTGAAGCCAAAATGAAGCCCTTTTTGATTTTGACTCTCGTGCGATCAGGTCAGGTGGTGGACACCTACTTTTGTGTTAGGCCTTTCCGATAGGAAGGTAAGAAATATTAAATCTCCTTTTGTGTGAATGATATTCGATAGGGTATCTACATTTCAGATATCACGGCCTTATACAGGGGAGTACGGGGTACAGATGTGGAAGATATAAACTCCATTTTCTTTTGACCACATGCTATGTTTCTGGACTTGAATTGATTTTGAGCAATCAACACTGTTGACTGGATGGATCACTAAATATCGAATCTCATCAACTATGGGCATTTAGAAATCTTGAACTGTTTTCTGGACTTCACTGTTTGGACATCACATGGACATTTTTTTCGATGGTTGAGGCACCTGTGGGATCTTCGTGCTTTGAAGCCTGAGTCACCAACGCACTTGAAGGTGGAGGCAGAACCCTGGTGATTTCTTGTGTATGTCTCTGGGCATCTAGGACCCGACAGCCTGGAATGTCTGGCAGAATCCTTGCTGCCAACAGTGCAAGACCCTAGCAGCCCTACTGGTTTAGATAGCCAGTGATCCTGACTTCTGACAGGAAGTCCAGGGGAGTCCAGACTCCCGGTATGGTTGATTGATCCTTAATCCCTAGGATTTTGTTACTTTGGAGCCTGAACTCCCAGAGCCCAGTCAGATAGTGAGACGTCCTGGTCCAGCTTGGATGGTAGGAAGAGCTTGCCCTGGTGGCAGCCTGTGGACCCGTCAGCCAGAGTTGCAGTGCAGAATCCAGTTGCCCTGGGATAAACCAAGTGCCCAGGTCTCCAGGTGGTTGTGACTCCTGTCAGCTGTGTGGGGATCCAGTTTTCCTAGCACACCTAACCCCTAACGCCGACTGAGGGAGGAGTGTCTTTGTTCATCCAGGTAGTGAGATCTAGTGGACCACAGTTGGAATCTCATGGTTCAAAATCCAGAACTTGCAGCTAAGGTCAGAATTTTCCATATACATATTTTTTCCCTGTCTGAAGGACATTTAACATATACTTTTTTCCCTGTCTTGAGGACATTTCACTTACATATTTTTTCCCTGTCTGAGGACATTTAACATGTACTTTTTTCCCTGTCCTGAGGACATTTAATCTACATATTTTTTTCCCTGTCTGAGGACATTTAATATACATATTTTTCACTGTCTAATGTCATGAGATATTTAAACACTTGTGGCTAACACATAACAGTCTAAGATCGGATTTTATATATAATAGAATTTTTGGGTCTGTTAGAGACTCTGTGAACCCAAAGTATAGGCCTATAGGAAGGGAAATCTACCCTTGTACTGAGTTAGAAACATAGAACATATTAACCACCATTCTAATTACCTATTGTTGGCATGTTAAGGTGAATAAATCTGTTAACAGTTAATTTGGCTTATATTTATATCTTGGATTATTTTTCTCAGTAATTCAGCTGTGAAAACTGAGTGGCGCCTGACAAAAGGATAACCCCACTAGTTACCTAAAAAAAGAACTAACTCACGACCTGCTCCCAAACAAACGAGCTGCCGTGCCTATAACAAATAAAAATCTTTTTCTTTTCCAAAACATCAAAAGAGTTGTTATAGATAATTGGCACCATGAAAGTGGGGCCCGATTTTTAGACTGTTAAATTAGGTCATTATAAAAATTAGATAGTGAAATTTTTGAAACTTTTTAGCACAACATCAGCTGGAAAAAACTAGTGGAAAATTGAACTTTGTGGAAAATTGAACATTTTACCAAGGAGGTTTATTGGAGTTCTGTACACTGGAGTTCTGGATTTGAGCAGCCCCTTTTTTTGTCCAACTTCATCTGCCTGTAGTGAGGTGAGTCATTTTGTGCACAGAGTATTTTTGCATTGCAGCCTTTATCTTTTGAGGAATTTTCATTATGATTATATGATTTGGTTGTTTTCATGTGCATTTATTCAGGTACTTACCCTGATTAATTTTGAGGTTTATATAAATACCTGGGCTTGTATAACTTAAACTAATTTTTTAAAAAAGGAACAGAAAGTTTTTAAAATGGAGTCTGAATTGAAAGCTAGACATTTACTTATTGAGGAAGTCAACTATGAATTGAGATTGAGAGGAATAGTAACAAATAGGCCTATGACTGACAAACGTAAAGTTCTATCAGCAGCCATGAAGAGAGAGGAAAAGTCGGGTATATCAGCTACTAGTCTTGTTGATACAGAATACAATTTTGATAATGAAAAAGTTTCAATTAGCAACACTTTAGACAACATTAGTCAATTAATTCCAGATTTTAATGGCCCAGTAACTGATCCTTTATATTTGAGGTTAAGATCTCGTTTGGCACATGTTATGATGAGAATAAACAGAATTAAAAATGTTGAAGGGAATAATGCACCTACAGAATTTCGTAATGAAGCATATGCTTCCTGTTTAACTTTAGAAGCAGAGTTAGATGAGAGGATCGCAGAAGAACCACCCATGTTTGATCCATCTGTAAATACATCTTCTCCAAGAATTCATCCTAACATGTTGCCGAGCACTTCAAAACCAGCTTCTATTTATAAATGGGACTTAAAATTTGACGGTTCAAAAAAATCTCTAGGGGTCAAATCATTTCTAGAAAGGGTTTATGAACTAGCTGAAGCTAGACAGGTTACTCGACAGCAACTGTATGAATCAGCAGTTGACTTATTCTCTGGCAAGGCTCTTTTGTGGCTTCGTCATGTCAAAGAAAACAATATTGTAAGAGATTGGGACTCTTTAGCTAAAAGGTTAGAACAGGATTTCTTGAGTAGGGACTATGATGAGGAGCTCTGGGAGACTATCAAACATAGGAAACAATTTGAGGATGAATCCATAGTCATTTTTGTGGCTGTAATGGAGCAACTATTCAGTAGGCTCACATCTACCCCAGCACTAGTCACAAAGGTGAAGTGGATTCAGAAGAATTTGAGGCCTGAATTTGTAGAAAAGCTAGCTCTCAATAGATATAACTCAGTAGAGGAATTAATCACTGATGTAAAAGTTTTAGAAGAAGTTTTCAGAGATCTTCAGGTTAAATCCAACTCAAGAAAATCTCATGTCAATTCTGTTGCCTGTGATTTAGATTATGAATTTAATAATTGCAGTTTAGAAAGCAATAATTTTCAACCAAAAAAATCTTGGAACTCAAGGGTATACAAAAGGTCCAACTATAATCAGCAAGCTAGCAGTAGCACTGAAAATAAAAGTAGTGAAAATAGAAAACCCATGGTTTGTTTTAATTGCAAATTAGAGAATCATCATTTTAGGCATTGCACTTTAAAAAGAACTAAGTTCTGCTTTAGATGTGGAAATCCAGGAGTAACTCTTAGTGAATGCTCAAAATGTTCGGGAAACGAGTCCCGGAGGTAAAACCATTTAATCCTGGGCACGTTTTGCCTCCGCAACTTGATGCCAAAGTTCGAACAACAGAACAAATTAATTTGATTTCATTTGTTAAAAATTATTTTCAAAATATTAATGCTACTGCTCCTATTTTTGTCAAGAAAGATTTTGACAATAGACCCTATGTAAATGTAACAGTATTTGGACAAAAAATTATTTATTGAATTCGTCAAATCTTTGAATCTAGATATAAAAAATTCTAAACACAATTTTGTTCTTACTGCAGATAATGCTAAACAGACTGTCACGGGTACAGTTGATATTCCTATTTTAGCTGGAAATAAATGTCAAATTATTTCATTCCTCATAGTTCCTTCTTTGAATTACTCATTTATATTAGGAAGTGATTTTTGTAATGAGTTTAAGTTGAAAGTAAATTTCAAAGATAATTCTTGGGAGGTCAGTGATTGTACCAATGTCAATATCGCTTCAGGCGGATTAAATAATGACATGTCATTCACAACTGATCAAGTTAAAAGTCTAGACGATATGTCCCGAGACCAAAAAATTGTAGTTAATGAAGTCATTTCAGAATTTAAAAAATTATCTAAAGATGGTCAATTAGGGAGAACTAATAAACTGACGTACCATATTGAAACTGGAGATGCTCAGCCTGTCAAGCAACGGCAGTATTTAATGTCACCTTATATGCTCGGCCATTTAAATAAGGAATTAGACAATATGTTAGCTCTAAATGTTGTTGAACCATCCAGTAGTGAATGGTCATCTCCAGTACTGTTGGTAAAAAAGGCTAATGGAGAATTTCGTTTCTGTTTTGATGGACGTAAGTTGAATTTGCTCACTAAGAAAGACAGCTATCCTCTTCCTGTAGTTGATAGAATTTTATCATTGTTAGGCAAGGCAAATTACATCTCATCCATTGATTTAAAAAGTGCATTTTGGCAGATTCCCTTGGATGATGAATCTAAGGAAAAGACTGCATTTTCTGTCCCTGGGAGGGGCCTTTTTCATTTTAATGTCATGCCTTTTGGTCTTTCCAATGCTGCCCAATGCCAACAGAGACTAATGGACGCCATTTTTGGTCCAGAGATGGAACCTAACGTATTTGTGTACTTAGATGATGCAATCATTATTAGTTCAACCTTTCAAGAACACATTCAATTACTCAGAGAAGTGTCAAAGCGTTTGAAAGAAGCTAACCTTACAGTAAATATCAACAAATGCGAATTTTTTAAATCTTCACTGAAATACCTGGGGTTTGTTGTAGATAAATTTGGGTTAAAAACGGATTCTTCAAAAGTTCTAGCTATGGTGAACTTTCCTAGACCAACGAACACTACAGAAGTAAAAAGATTCACTGGCTTATGTAGTTGGTATAGGAGGTTCATCCCACAGTTTTCTACATTAATGTCACCTATAAATGATCTTTTGAAAAATAAGAAAAAAGGACAAAAGATAAAATGGTCTGATGAAGCAGATAAAGCTTTTCAGAATATAAAAAATGCATTAGTATCTGCACCTGTCTTGGCTAGCCCAGATTTTTCTTTACCATTTGTAATACAATGCGATGCATCAGACACTGGTTTAGGTGGTGTGTTAACACAAAATCAAAATAATGTAGAAAAGGTTATAGCTTATGCTTCAAGAAGTTTGTCTAAAAGTGAAAGAAACTACAGCACAACTGAGAAGGAAACCTTAGCTTGTATTTTTGCCTGCGAGAAATTTCGTCCATATGTGGAAGGAGTTAAATTTACTCTAGTTAGTGATCATGCATCCCTTAAGTGGTTTTTTAAAATGAAAAATCCCACAGGCAGACTTGCCCGCTGGAGTGTTCGGCTCAGCCAGTTTGATTTTGACATTGCTTATATCAAAGGAGCATTGAATGTAATTCCTGACATTTTATCTCGTAGTCCAGTTGAGTCACCTTTGGAAGACTCTGAGAAATTGAGTGTGTCTGAAGACATTTGTGTGATGAATGAAAATTGCATTTCCTTGGATATTGATTTGACTAAATTAGATTCATTTTATGAGAACATTCGCACAAAAATTCTACATAAACCTGATGAGTATCCACAATGGTCTGTAAAAGAAGGTTATGTATACAAGTTAATTCCGTCAAAATTAGATATGGACTCTAACGTTTCTGACTGGAAGTTGTTGGTTCCCAAGTGTCAAAGAAAACACATAATATCTTCATGTCATGATCCTAGTACTGCTTCACATGCAGGTTACCACAAAACATATACTAGAGTTGCTCTTACCTACTATTGGCCAAAGATGAGGAGAGATATAACTCAATACGTGAAATCATGCAAGATGTGCGCTTCACAAAAAGCACCTAATCACTCAAAATTCGGACTAATGGGTACTGAGCGTAGTGTACGTTTTCCATGGCAAGTAATAGCCGTATATTTAATGGGACCTCTTCCCAGAAGCTCAAGTGGTTTTCAATACATTTTGGTAGTATCTGACTGGTTTACTAAATATCCTTTGATTTGTCCTTTAAGAAATGCTACTTCTAGCAGTATAATAAAATTTTTAGAAAATGATGTTTTTCTAGTTTATGGAGTGCCTCAGCACATAGTATGCGATAATGGCAGACAACTTATTAGTAAATCCATAAAGGAACTTGTTCAGGACTATGAGTCTACGTTTCGATATACGCCATATTACCATCCTCAGGCTAACTATGTAGAACGAGCAAACCGTACCATCTGTACAGCAGTCCGGAGTTATGTAAATGGAAATCACAAGTCATGGGATAAAGAGTTGCCTAGAATAGCATATGCTATGAGAACTGCGGTACACGATGTGACAGGTTACAGCCCTGCCTTTTTGAATTTCGGACGTGAGGTTCCCTGTTCAGGAAAATATTATGGAAAAGGAGATGTACAATTAGATACAACCAGTAGAGAGCGATGGGCTCAGGTAACTTATCTGAAATTTTTAAGGATGTTCAAAATAAATTGAATTTATCGTATAAAAGGAATGCTAAATATTATAATTTACGGAGGAGGGACATAGAATTTTTCGTAGGAGACAAGGTTTGGAAGAGGAACCGGGTCCTCTCAAACGCTGCTAACAGTTTTGCTCAAAAGTTAGCTCCACGCTACACTCTTTGTACGGTGGCAAAGAAAAAATCAAAACTAGTATATGTTTTGAAGTACCAAGATGGCTCAGACGCCGGAACTTGGCATGTTCAGGATTTAAAACCATATCATGGATCACTTACTGATGTCTCCACAATCCATAGTGATGAGGAATCTGCATGTGACGATTAGTAGGAATCATGATCATGAAGAGGTTACTGAACACATCACGAAAGTGATTTGTATATACCATTGTAGATACAGGTTAAGGTAGATTGTAGGTTGAATTAAGCTTAGCCTCAATTCATAGATGATAGGAATTAGTAAATAGGTGAATTGAGCTCAATTTAATATTAAGAATTTTTTGTCTGTACATATAGATTCCGAGTATAAAAAATAGTCATGTTTCAATGCCTATTTTTTATATCCGAGGAAGGGGGTGAATGTAACATGAAGATTTGCCTTTTCATGTTCCATGGTGTGAATTCTGAAAATAGGTGATAGGGAAGCTTTGTAGAGATGCACTGCGTAACTCAATGATTTCTTTTCTAGGTTTTGAGGTACTTTACATTATTCCATCTTGTTAAATGTTTTCATTTTCAATGTCCATGACTGGATGGCAGTTAGGTTATTTTAGTCCACTTCTCAACAATTCTTACACATTTGTCAGATGCCCATGAACATTGTTGTTTCCATCATAGTCTCTTGCCAGTAGAAGACTGTTTGTCGCGTTCAGTGGCAGTGGCCTGTAATGGTGCAGGGATATTTGCAATTATGTATCGACTATCGTATTGACTATCGTATCGACTATCGATGTCATGATCGTTATTTAATATTTCTTTCAAGTTGCATCCCTGAATCTGACTTGAATCATATTATTTGGGTGGCTAGATTGACATTGCGCAGAGACGAAATTTGGTTTGTATTATTTTTTTTGAATAGATCAAAAGTGCTCTGATTGACGGAAACTTGGTATTTGAGCAATTTCCGTTTATTCATCCTTCTTGCTGATTCCTTCTCTTGCGAAAAGGTTTCATGTGCTGAAGCCAAAATGAAGCCCTTTTTGATTTTGACTCTCGTGCGATCAGGTCAGGTGGTGGACACCTACTTTTGTGTTAGGCCTTTCCGATAGAAAGGTAAGAAATATTAAATCTCCTTTTGTGTGAATGATATTCGATAGGGTATCTACATTTCAGATATCACGGCCTTATACAGGGGAGTACGGGGTACAGATGTGGAAGATATAAACTCCATTTTCTTTTGACCACATGCTATGTTTCTGGACTTGAATTGATTTTGAGCAATCAACACTGTTGACTGGATGGATCACTAAATATCGAATCTCATCAACTATGGGCATTTAGAAATCTTGAACTGTTTTCTGGACTTCACTGTTTGGACATCACATGGACATTTTTTTCGATGGTTGAGGCACCTGAGGGATCTTCGTGCTTTGAAGCCTGAGTCACCAACGCACTTGAAGGTGGAGGCAGAACCCTGGTGATTTCTTGTGTATGTCTCTGGGCATCTAGGACCCGACAGCTTGGAATGTCTGGCAGAATCCTTGCTGCCAACAGTGCAAGACCCTAGCAGCCCTACTGGTTTAGATAGCCAGTGATCCTGACTTCTGACAGGAAGTCCAGGGGAGTCCAGACTCCCGGTATGGTTGATTGATCCTTAATCCCTAGGATTTTGTTACTTTGGAGCCTGAACTCCCAGAGCCCAGTCAGATAGTGAGACGTCCTGGTCCAGCTTGGATGGTAGGAAGAGCTTGCCCTGGTGGCAGCCTGTGGACCCGTCAGCCAGAGTTGCAGTGCAGAATCCAGTTGCCCTGGGATAAACCAAGTGCCCAGGTCTCCAGGTGGTTGTGACTCCTGTCAGCTGTGTGGGGATCCAGTTTTCCTAGCACACCTAACCCCTAACGCCGACTGAGGGAGGAGTGTCTTTGTTCATCCAGGTAGTGAGATCTAGTGGACCACAGTTGGAATCTCATGGTTCAAAATCCAGAACTTGCAGCTAAGGTCAGAATTTTCCATATACATATTTTTTCCCTGTCTGAAGGACATTTAACATATACTTTTTTCCCTGTCTTGAGGACATTTCACTTACATATTTTTTCCCTGTCTGAGGACATTTAACATGTACTTTTTTCCTTGTCCTGAGGACATTTAATCTACATATTTTTTTCCCTGTCTGAGGACATTTAATATACATATTTTTCACTGTCTAATGTCATGAGATATTTAAACACTTGTAGCTAACACATAACAGTCTAAGATCGGATTTTATATATAATAGAATTTTTGGGTCTGTTAGAGACTCTGTGGACCCAAAGTATAGGCCTATAGGAAGGGAAATCTACCCTTGTACTGAGTTAGAAACATAGAACATATTTACCACCATTCTAATTACCTATTGTTGGCATGTTAAGGTGAATAAATCTGTTAACAGTTAATTTGGCTTATATTTATATCTTGGATTATTTTTCTCAGTAATTCAGCTGTGAAAACTGAGTGGCGCCTGACAAAAGGATAACCCCACTAGTTACCTAAAAAAAGAACTAACTCACGACCTGCTCCCAAACAAACGAGCTGCCGTGCCTATAACAAATAAAAATCTTTTTCTTTTCCAAAACATCAAAAGAGTTGTTATAGGTAATATAACATTTATAAACCACTGGTAGAGTTGATCAATGTTCCGCTGGGCACACATATATTTTCCATTGGCGTGGTTGGGGCAGTACGATAAATTTTGCTGGTAGGTTTTACTGGAACAGGGTGTTCCATCATACAAAGCAACATCGTATACAGTTGGGAATACTTCAAGTTCTTCACATTTCCTCTTCAAAAAGTCAGCTTTCTGATTGCCCCTCACGTACATACATTCAACCGAATGCAATAGATATTTTTCCAAAATGTTGTTCAGTTCCGTATATTCAACATCACCAGCATCTTATGGTATTCCATGGACGAATTTCTCCACATAACGTGTAGTTTTCTTGTCAAGTCCACTAATGGTAGCGAACGGTGTAGGTGGTTTGAATAGGAAGTTGGATCTCTGGCGGCCAATTTGAATGGTCAGCTCTTTCGGGTGGAAAACACTGTCAAGAGTGAAGCCTTGAATGTCGACAAGTGCGATCCTCATGACGGCTGACGATCGAATGCGAGCTCGAGCAGTTTGCAGTTGGTATATATACTCAAATCAAGGTTCTGACTTCCGTTAGAGGGAAGTACTCTAGCAGACTGTCATGTACGATGATGCAATATGCTTTGGTGTCAGCAGGGAATCCTTTATCGGCTTCGATTTCAAGCTTTATATCAACTGTCGATGATTTCATGGTCTCTTCCTACCTCGAGCAATCAATCACAAATAATGCTTGCTGTTTGAATTCCCCATAATCCAAGATTGGATGAACCTCCGTCGAATGTGAATAGCTCGAATAGAACCTGGTATAGTTGTAGTAAGCAAGGGTGTAGTCTTGTTTGGCGAAATCCAGCTGCATTCTCTCATTAGGCCAATATTCACCATTAAGGGCTGATCTGATACTAACTATGCTCGTGTTATCAAAGTGGGTAGCATCAGCTTCTGCATTATCACGTTCAGATTTCTGGAAGCACACATACGTACCGAAGACGTTCCACCGAAGCGCTCGTTTTGACTGCCCAAATTTCACTTTTTGCGCCGTTTGTAAGAGCAGTCAATTGGCTGAGGTCCCATTTCCTGAATGGAATCAGTATAGGTGTATCATTTTTTATGGGTTGCATCAGTTGTAGTTTGATTTCATCGTTCGGAAATACGTGTTTCACTTTTAGCACTACACTATGTATTTGTACTTCAACTGTAGTAGTAGTAGTGGTTGAAGGTCCATTGGGGAGTTCCTGTACTATCACGCAATCGTTATCATTACGAGCTCGAATCAGTCGGATTGTTTGTTTTCCATAGGTGATTGAGGTGTAGTCATTGAAAACGTTGAACAGGTGCTTTAGTGGTATCAACAAACTGAATGTCTTGTCAATTGCATTCAAAAGCGGTTTATCAGGATACGTCCATCCGGCTGTGGATAAGTGTTTGGAATCATCAGGTTTATAGCACATGAATCCTCGCACACTACTCACGATCCCTGGATCTCTGACTACTTTTATCTCTCTTGCACTCTACACATGACTGCAAGAATCGAATAGAAATGCTCCACAGTTGGGGGCCAAGTACACATTTCCAGCTCCTTGCACATTCAACGTTCCTTTGATTTCCAGCAAAGACTCATGCATTGCAAAAAATGTGTCTGCTTGATTTATATTGATTTCCACCATATCATTGTTATTGAAGGATTTGACGTATGGGATGTAGGAGCGATATTCTTCTTTTCGAATAGTTTCATCATATCTGGGCCGACGATACAGATCAAAAATTGGGTTTGTGTGGTTGGATGTTGGCGCTGTTGATTCTTCCGAACAAATATACTTGCGCTTGTTCATTTTTCACTCGTAATCCGATTGCTTGCAGAAAGAGAACGTTTTCTGGAGTGAGCTCCTGTCTCTTAGGAGGTCGCGTTGATACTGAGGAGTTTGAGGTTAATCTTTTATTATCAACTACTAGACCCATTCAACGTTCTTGCAAGTCCAAGTGTAGGGTGCCCTTTTCTCCTCGAAAATTAACAGGTCTTAGGTCCTGATCCAGTACTCTAACGGTGATGTTAGTGATGTCTCTGAGGCTACTTCTCACAGGTAAATAGAGAGGGGTATTTGGACGTTCATTGATAGCGTAACCAGGATCTACGGTGATGGGGAAGCTTAATATAGTGTGAGCAGGCCTGTCTGCATGAAACGACCCTTCAGTGATGTTGCAATCGAAATGTGGGCTTGATACTTTCAGAATGTTCACAGGACGATCTGAACAGTGAACTCGGCCAGGTTCCAAGATCCTCTTCGAGAATCCCAACAACTCACCAAAGCTGTTATCTTCCTCAAAACTGATGGTATGTTGTCGACTATAGATTTCACACTTCAAAGTATTGTTGTTGGGCTTCGAAGTGAAATCTGCATCAGCTTCTTGAATTTGTCTCCGAATGTAATCCTCGATATTTTCTATCTCATAACAGCCGGTCGGAAACTGAATCTCTTTCAGCACTTCACGATTATCGTTCTCGTAGTAGTAGAACTTTTCACCATCAATATTCGGTATGGAATGATAGGTGTGAAATCCTAGTACAACTATGTACATAATAGCTTTTCAGAGGGTGCAGTAGTATCGGTGAGGAGGGTGTGAAAGAGAACTGGTTGGTGGTACTCGTCAAGGTCAACAGTAGAGACATGACGTACCTAATGACACACAGCTATACTTATGAATATTTATTCAAAGACAACTCTACACTTCAAGAAATAATTACAACCATGACATTTAAACTGTGAGCTGACCGGTCCATCGACGTGGGTTCGAGCATCCGGTCTATTATAGTGGATGTAACGTAACAAGGCAGACGAATTCTCAGATCAAAGTTCTTCCTATAGTCCTGTGGTAATTTATGCCAAACATCCAATAGTTCCCAAGGTCTAAAATGTTGGATCAGATAGTTGATGGGGAAGAGTGCCAATTCTTCTGCGGAAAAGTCTTGCAACGCCTTCTAACGGTGGAGATATGCTAAAACGGCTTCCATTGTACAGGAACTTCAGACAGAGATGACCACAGTAGATTTGATTATATTTCTGGAATGGATCGTTATTGTAATAGAGTTTGACTTTGCCCAGATATTGGACAAGTTCTCTCGGTGGCTTCAGGCTACCGAATGAATCGAAATACTCGACGACATCATTTATCTTTCTGTAAGCTACCCAATGAGTGCCTTGGTTCTTTGACACGTCCAAATTTAGGATTGCAGATTCGCGTTGACGGGGTCCACTGCTTGGTAAGTTGTCACGCAGGAAAACACCCCGAAAATGTGGGATTCTCAAATATTTAACATACTTTGTCAACTCGACATCATACAACATCAAAAACAAGCCGAAACCTCCTTTGGCGTTTCTTCTCAAGTACAGTCCTTTGCCAATAGTTTCCATAGCCTTGTTATGTCGATGGTCTTCTACCATCTTTTTCTTCGCATTCCTAGCGTCAATGACAGTCTTTGCGATTGCTCCAGCACCTCCAGCTAGAGATCCTAGTGCACTAAGAGCAGCAAAGATTGGTGGCAGTGGTAAAAGCCCACCGGATTTGGCATCGAAAGGAATTATTCGTGGTATTTTAACTTCTTTCCTTCCACCTGCTTGTTTAACGGCATGCCTAGCAGCTTTCAAAGCAAACGATGCAGCCTGTTTCAAATTAGTCGAGGGATTCTTCTTCAACGTCTTCCCGATTTTCCCCACGATATGTTTTTTGAAAGAACATCCCATCCCGAGCTTGCGTTTCACCTTCATCCCGGAAGTTACTACTAATGCTGCAGCTCTTTCACCGAACTTGGCGTCTCTCGACCTCACGCGTTCCCAGGCAGCGTTCTCCAACACCAAATCCGCTTTATGACGTTCTCCCAAAGACGTGTTCTGTGAATATGCAATGTCGTGTTGTTTGCAGGCAACGTCTAAGGGATTGATGCCAGGATCACCACGTGCAAGCCGTTTCTGAAGTTTGGTTCCAGCTGTAACGTAAAATCAGTTATTCAATCTCTAACCTCACTTTTGTACTTACGTCCACAGTATTGATAGCCACCAGGCAGGTGTACCTCGAATGGTAATTTGTTTATGAGAGAATTCAAAACACCCTCTCCCTTGTACACAATCATTGGAATCTTTGCACCTCTATCACGAGATGAAAGTCATTCAACAAGACCAGACGCTACCTATCGAAAATTTGGACCTCCACACGTCACCAAGGACACCGAATAAACATGGAAAATTATTACCCAACTCGTTTCGAGCAATCATGTGTGGACCGAGTGGTTGTGGCAAGACAAACGCCATGCTATCGTTACTCTTCAATCGAAATGGCGCGAGATTCAAAAATGTCTACGTGTACTCCAAGTCGTTGTATCAACCGAAATATCAGCTACTTCAAGAGGTGTTGGATGCAGTGAAAGAGGTTGGATATTTTCCGTTCAGAGACAACGATGAAATAATAAGCCCATCTGAGGCGAAACCCAACTCGATTTTCATTTTTGACGATGTGGCGTGTGATGAGCAACAAAAAATTCGAGAATATTTTTCAATGTGTAGACACAAAGATATCGATGCTGCCTACCTTTGCCAAACTTACTCTAAAACTCCTAAGCAATTATTGAGAGACAATTGTAACATGGTGGTGCTGTTCAAACAGGACGAGATCAACTTGAAGCATGTGTTTGATGAACATGTCTCCCCAGACATGAGCTTTGACGTCTTTAAAAAATTGTGCTCCGAATGTTGGAGTGTCACATATGGTACTCTAGTGATTGTCAAGGATTTTGATTTACATAAAGGCAGATATCGCCAAGGTTTCGACAAATATATAAAAGTGTAGTCATTCGACATCATGAGGTCGTCAAGTCAAGTCATGCGCAGAAGAAGAACGCCATCCAAACGTGATGACGATCAGGCTGCAGCACGTAAACGGAAAATTGCAGAGCTCACGCGCACAATCAGGAAAAAGTACTTGGCCTTGAAACTGGGTAAATCTGAGGAGGACGAATCGCTGAACAAAATGTTCAAGCCCATATCCAAACCATTGGAAGAAATTGTGAAAACGTCAAAGGCCAATCGTGATTTACTGGCAAGAGCCCAGTTCAGCACCGGTATGAAGAAAGAAGAGCCACCTGAACTGAAAAAAAAAGAAGAACAGGCTCAGCAAACGCAGTTTATTCCAATGGAAGAGGTGGGTCGAACCGAAAGTTTTGTGGATGATGATCGATACGAATATGATGATGATATCCTGTTCAACGAAAATATCACTCCAGAACAAAGTATTCCGTATGATGTAATCGATGAATACCTAGACCAATACCCACTCATGGTGCATCCATATCTCAGAGAACATTGGGATTACAGCGACAAAATAGATCAGATGTATGGTCCAACTTACGATCCTCAAACGTCGAAATGGTTTCTGGGAACGCAGGAAATTGACTTTGATAAAAGAACTGGATTCATAAAGATTGGTGATAAACAAGTACGAGGAACTCCAGGGGTGTATCAGCTCATATTCTATGATGATCCTTCAGATTATAACGATGGAGACATGCAGGCTTACAAGGAAATTTTGAAGCTGAGTGATCGCTATATGAACAAGGATGGGAAATTGAAAGGGTCTAAAAGATGGAAGTATACGAACATCATCAAGCCACTTATTGTACAGATGCGAAAAAACAGCGGTAGGCGTTCAACGATTGGTAGTGGTTTGACGTACAACGAAAACCCCGTGGAATATATCTATTGGGACGATCCAAATGAACTCGTAGACCGCTTGAAACTACTCATTGCTTTTAAGAAATCTGGAAACACATCACTCGATAATGAAATAGTGGCAATCGTTAATGAACTTCGTGAAGCTAACCTTATACACTGACATCAATTATGAGTCTTGACAAGTTCGGTCGCAGATCAGCTGGCAGCAGCGGTAACATCATAGGATTAGTCCAATTGAAACATAAACTCGTCTCATTGAATGCCATCATCAGGCAGTCGACTGACACATTGAGAATGATTGATAGCAAAATAAAGGATATTGAAAAGTTCATTTCGAGACATCCTCCAACGGAACATATGGCTACGAAAAATTATGTAGATGGTGTTATTTCACGAATGAGATCTGATTTCAAGCTGGCTGAGAGAGCTGTTGACAGAGAGGGGATATTGAATGAAGAATCGATGGAACATACACATTTGACCACCAATGAGATAAAAAAATTGACATATGTTGATATCCCGTTATGGCTTCGAGAGACAAGATTCAACTTGTTAATGAGCTGCATGCTCCAGCTCGCAAAAAGTACCCCAGACGACGAACCATAATCAAAGGATTGGACGATTTATGGCAAATGGATTTGGCTGAAATGAGACCGTATGCCCATCAGAATAAAGGATATAAAATGATTCTGGTAGTGATTGACTGCTTTTCCAAGTACCTCTAGACACGCCCACTGAAAACTAAGACAGGAGAAGAGGTTGCCAAATTTTTCGCCGATATATTGGTACATGCAGAGCGCATACCAGTTAATCTACAGTCTGATCAAGGAACGGAATTCTTCAACAGCAAATTTGAAAAATTGATGAAAAAATATGACATCAACCATTACAACACATTCAGCATTAAAAAGGCTGCCATTGCTGAACGAGTAATAAGAACGCTGAAAAACAAACTATACAAATATTTCAGTGTGAATGGCACCTACAAATGGATTGATATATTACGTCAGATCGTTGATGAATACAATAATACCAAGCACACAACGACTCGATTCAAACCCTCAGAGGTGAACAAGGAAACCGAGAAAGATTTTTTACATCAAAGCTTTAGCCATTTGAAAATCGCAGGTCCACGTAAACTGAAAGTTGGCAATATTGTACGCATATCTAAGGCGAAACATATTTTCGAAAAAGGCTATACACCTACCTGGACGACAGAGTTATTCAAAATTGTCAATGTAAAGATAACCAATCCTGTTTCTTACCTACTCGAAGACATGCATGGACAGCCAATCAGTGGCGCTTTTTATGAGGAGGAATTGCAAAAGACAAAGAATCCCGACATTTACCTCATTGAAAAAGTGCTGAAGAGAAGAGGAAAGAGAATGTACGTCAAGTGGTTGGGACTCGACAAGAAACATAACAGTTGGATAGATAATGTCGATTTAGTGTAGATTCTTATGGAAAATACAGACAGATTTCAACAAGTCAGGGGCCTTTCGTGTGATCATCATGGAGAGGTGGAGGGATATAAATAGCTGCTCGGAGCCGGTTTCAGTCTCAGTCTTAATCGACATGTCGAGTCAAGATAGTGGTATGTCGGTAGTTAGCAACAATATTCCATTCTCGCCTATATCCAGTGGTGATTATGATCGAGACGTAGACAGTATGTTGGAAATGTACGAGAATGCAGCCAAAGCCGAAAAACACCATCTGCTCAGCACATCGTTCCCAGTGAGTGGCTTTGAATTGAAAGTCGGTTTGAGTCCAGCCAGAATATTTAGTCCAGCCATAGTTATATTACCTTACAACAAAGTATCTTTTGGTGTGTTGGAGTGAAACATCTTCATCGACTTGCTGCGACAGAAATTGATGGATTTCTTCCTCGAACAGTTACCAACCCATGCAGATGAGTATGATCCGATCACCTTTCCATGCGGAGATTTTTGTGAAATCACACAACTCGTGTATGATGATACAAAATTCCTACTGGTCAGAAAACACGAGGTTGAGTTCCACATTGACGAAAGAGATGTCACCCAGATCCTTGAAGCCGACCAAAGACTAGTGGCCCATCGAGTGGCTTGGTTGGAAGAAATAAACTTTTGTGCTTATTATCACAATATTTTGGATTTGACAAGGACTCATTTCAATAATAAAAGCTGTTTTGATGCATTACATGCATTTTGTGAAATATCTGATGATGATTTGTTGAGCATGGCACTTAGAGAATATTTGTATTACTTCGAAAACAATGTACTGAATGATTTGGAACAATAAAATAATGGAAAGAGCTCAGTTTTTCTTTACTCCTAGTCAGGTATCGTTGACTTTCGTTGGAAACGTGGAAACGTGACGTTTTGTAGCGGGTTCATTCTGAACGTTGATTCGTTAGAAACGTGACGTTTTCGACGTTTTTGACGTTTTTTGACGTTTTTTCGACATTTTTGACGTTTTTTTGACGTTTTTTTTTAAGTTTTTGACGTTTTTGACGTTTTTTTGACGTTTTTGACGATTTTGACGTTTTTTGACGTTTTCGACGTTTTTTGACGTTTTTGACGTTCTTGACGTTATTGACGTTTTTGGACGTTTTTTGACGTTTTTGACGTTTTGAAGCAGGTTCATTCATTTGCAGCAATGAAACAACCAAATTTTCAAGAAACTTTTATTGAACATAGTGAAAAATACATAGTGTATACAAAAACTAAAATACAAAATCTACATTATATAATAAATAGAGTATAGAGTAAAAAATAGTAAGCGTATATACAACTAGATTGAAAAAATCAGTGGTGGGGGTAAAATATTATCAGTTGACATTTCTCAGAACATGAAGGTGATATTGTTGAGGAATGTATATGGAAGAAGAATCATATGTCAGCTATGGAGGAATGTCCGAAAGGCAGGGTGTCATAACAATTTGGAAGTAGGTGTCTCTTGGTGTCATAAGGACTTAGCGCAATTTTCGACTGTTCAATACTGAATGGTTGAAGGAACGGATTGTCCGCTGTGTGACTGTCTGCTCCTTGAAGTCTTTCAAGCAAGCTACATAATCATTGAAGGATATCTCATTCCTAACCACATTAAATTTAACCCCTTTGGATTTTTTGTTGACTTTACCCCCCTGCACTTTGTAGGCATACAGTTTTGAACGTAAGCCTACAAAGTGTGTTATTATTTTCGAATTTGCCTCATCTTTCATCATTCTCAAGACCTTTTTATTCACTTGCGGAATCCCATACGGGTTGTCAGAAGGGTAGTCGGATGTGTCGAATTTGGACAAGTTATTTTTGATAAGTTCCGCATATACATCATCACAGCCAAATTCGTAGATAAAACTATCGGTGTCTGTATACATTAACTTACATTTCTCCACCCCCATTGTTGGAAGCATGAAATCGTAATGGAAATTATACATGCACGTCTTGGATAAATCCAAAATAGCCATCCCTATGTATAGGGGTTTGTTGAAGACTATTTCAGATTTAGCCAATTCGATAGCAATTAGATCGTCACCCAAAATCGTCCGGCCACGAAACTTTGAGCTAGCGATCATATTTTAGCCCCATAGCGTCCATTCCATGATCTACATAATTTGACGACGCGATGTTTACGGATGTTTTCCATCGGCATTATTCATAAGTTTATATAGGTTTATTTCGAATGTATTGATGGCTGCAGCCCTCAATCCAGTATTCAGATCAATGTAGGGCTTCAACCACGTAGACTGTTTGAATTTCGCTACTCTGTGAATTTTGGTGAGCTTTAAGCCATTTGCCAGAGCTTGTTTCAAATCAACATAATGGATGATGTATTCCTTTTTATGGTGTGACGTGGTCATCAATTTTGACAACTTGGAACCAGGCGGCTTGCGGTGTTCGGCACAAAACGGAAAGTCTTTATGTAGATAGTGCAAGTTTTCTGGATATTTCAAATCTACTTGTAAGATATATCCTTCTGGCGCATCGTCGGGAATCAATGTGACGTCAATGTTGGCATCAGTCCATTCAAACCCTCCATAAGGAAGGGGCTTTGACATTGCCCATCCATATAGATTGTTAACGTCCAAGTAGAGAAGATGCTTTGGTGGTTTCGTAGGATCGTATGTTGGAGTGTACTTATGGTTGGCTTCAGAATAGCGGTTACAACAAACCGAAATACCACCTCTCATCGCCTTTTCGACAAACATCAGCATGTCAACATCTTTTAAAATTTGTAACGAACATTTCGTGTACTTCAGCATACAATCCCACGTATAACCTGGAAGGGTGTAATACCAAGCCGGATCTAAGGTATACGTCCTCAAAGCAGCTTCTCTGAATTGTTCGAAAACATCTGCCAGAAGAAGGATATCTGTTTTCATGTATAAATCCGAGTATTCACCTAAATTTTGACATCCAAATTGTCGCCATACGTTTTGAGCATGAGCGTACTTCACATCATCGATATGTTCATCGTTCAATTTATTATAAAAGTTCTCATTGGGTGGAAGTTCAGTTTCGTCTACTTTGCTCGGACTATTGATGTGGTCATATGGAAAAACACCTTTCTTTGTGAGTAGATCGAATTTGAAAGCGTCTGATTGTTTGAATTTTTTTCTCAAAGTTTGGAAGCTATCCTTCGTTAAATTGGATGCCAATTCGTCCAAACTGGCACCCAGAAATCTCAAAGAGTCGATGAATCTGAATTTGATACCGGTTTCTGTATTGTGTTGGGTGAAGGAAATGTATTTCCCCATATTTATCGAAAGTACGCTCACCTGTCCACGTTTGGCAATCTCTCTCAGAAGGAAATGAGGATCATATCCGGAAAAATTGTGGAACACTATAGGTACTACGAAGGACTTGCGGTACCCCAAATTACAAGATTGATGCGCTCACCCCCTGAAGGCACCAGTGAAATGATGGTGGTCTTTCACAATGATATCAGTGCCTGCAAACGCCTTTTCACAGTTATGGCAGTGTGTTACACCAACCTTATCTGGGAAATGAGTCAGAGGAACAATGTCTTTGATTTTAGACTGTACAAATTTCGCGACATCTGCCATTTCTGTGGCAAACCAATCCATGCAATCAGGACCTCGATGACTCTTATAATAGGACGAGCTATCATCATATGAGCATTTGAAATAGTACCCTGCGCTGAAGGCTGTGTGTTTTTGATATTTTGCCATTTTTCGAGAAATTTTGTCATCACAGTGCTTTAAAACCGATTCAAAATCACCGTAGATGATGAACTCGGCCTTTTGCTTATATATATGATTTTTGAAAACAACTGAATCGTATTTGGGAATGAAATTTTGCATTCATTGACATTTTCGCATACAACACTGTGCTCTGCCAATTTGGATTCGCTTGAAAAATAATTTAGACATCTATCACAGAAATGTTTTTTACCATGGTCTTTACTGAGTTGTGAAGATAGCAGTCTGGACATGTTTTCAATCCAACAATAATGATACCTTATGTCTTCGTCGTAATCATCTTCAGGCAAGACATCATGATCGTTGGGCTTGGGGAAATATTCACTTTGAATGAGAAGTAGATTGACATGTCTGTGCTGCTTATGTTTCGTGAGTTTTATGGGTACTACTTCAAAATACTCTGTCTTTCTAACATGAATCAGTTCCAAGGCGTAAACGTTCACCGAAATATCATTGAGTTTTTCGAATTTAGGGATATTGTTGAGAGTGACGGGTACATCCAAGCCTGCGGTATTCAAAACTTGACTGTAATGAGGATACGAGCTGGGCCTCTCTGCACTACGGTTAGCAGGATGTAAAGCGCTCACAATACTTCAGAAAAAGCATGCCTCATCAGTATTTTTCACATTGATACAAGCACGCTTCTTGGATATTTGGTCAGGTAATCCAATGAATGATGAACCATTGCCAATTTCTAATTTATAACCATTAACCTCTAGAGAAACAATTTCCCTCAAGGCCCAGCCACTACCCTTCTCCTGGAATTCCGAAAGTTTATTAACTATGGCATCAATCACATTCTCCGTAAACCAACAATCTAAATCCGTTCCCTCATCCATTGTAGCATTTTTCGTATTGAAATATTTGAATTCAATAATCTCCGCGTCATCCGAT
>OU896707.1:32844075-32917088 GCA_918026855.4 Phaedon cochleariae | reverse complement strand
ATCGTATCTGCTTCAACTGTATGCATGTCAGATGCTAGACTGCAGAGTTACAGTGTAAACATAGTCGAAGTCGAAGTTCCTTGTTCTGCAAACTATATGCGTTATACCCGCTTGAAAGTCTTCTCATATCGTCAATGCGAACTTGTATGCTTCAATGTCGTCCATGTGAGATGATTGGAAAGAAAGATATAGTGTGCACAACGATGAAGTCGATATATCCCCATTTGCCTGTTGTACTCGCTATTAACCCATCAAAGTCGTCATATATGGTCACTGTAGTAGTATCTGCTTCAACTGTATGCATGTCAGATGTTATACTGCAGGGTTACAGTGAAAACATAGTCAAAGTTGAGGTTTCTTGTTCTGCAAGCTGTGTGCGTTATACCTGCTTGGAAGTCGTCTCATAGGGTCATAGCGAACTTGTCTGCTTCAACAGTGTCCATGTAAGATGATTGTATAGAGAGATATAGTGTGCACAACGATGAAATCGATGTTACCTCATTTGCCTATTGTACTCATTGAATACCCTTCGAAGTCATCTCATGCGGTCACTGCCATCGTATCTGATTCAACTGTATACATGTCAGATGCTGGACTGCAGAGTTACAGTGTAAACATAGTCGAAGTCGAAGTTTCTTGTTCTGCAAGCTGTGTGCGTTATACCCGCTAGGGAGTCGTCTTATATGGTCAATGTGAACTTGTCTGCTTCAATTGTGCCGATGTAAGATGATAGAAAAGGGAGATATAGTGTGAACAACGATGAAGTCGATGTATCTTCATTTGCCCATTGTACTCGTTATACACCCTTCAATGTCGTCTCATACGGTCACTGCCATCGTATCTGCTTCAACTGTATGCATGTCAGATGCTGGACTGCAGAGTTACAGTGAAAACATAGTCAAAGTCGGAGTTTCTTGTTCTGTGAGCTGTGTGCGTCATACCCGCTTGAGAGTCGTCTCATATGGGCATCGGGAACTCGTCTGCTTCGATAGTATCCATGTGAGTTGATAGGACAGAGATATAGAGTGTGCACACCGATGAAGTCGATGTATCTTCATCTGCCTATTGTACCTGCTATATACCCCTCAAAGTCGTCTTATATGGTCACTACGATCATATCTGCTGCAACTGTATGCATGTCAGATACTAGACTGCAGAGTGACAGTGTAAACATAGTCGACGTCCAAGTTTCTTGTTCTGCAAGCTGTGTGCGTTATACTTGCTTGGAAGTTGTCGCGTATAGTCATTGCGAACTTGTCTGCTTCAATAGTGTCCATGTGAGATGATAGTATAGAGAGATATAGTGTACAAAACAATGAAGACGATGTATCTTCATTTGCCTATTGTACTCGTTATATACCCTTCAATGATGTCATATACGGTTACTGTTATCGTATCTGCTTCAACTGTATGCATTCCGAATGCTGGACTGCAGAGTTACAGTGAGAACAAAGTCAAAGTCGGAGTTTCTTGTTCTGCAAGCTGTGTGCGTTATACCCGTTCAGGAGTCGTCTTATATTGTCAATGCCAACTTGTCTGCTTCAATAGTGTCAATGTAAGATGATAGGATAGGGAGATATAGTGTGCACAACGATGAAGTCGGAGTATCTTCATTTGCCTATTGTACTCGTTATATACCCTTCAATGATGTCTTATACGGTTACTGTTATCGTAACTGCTTCAACTGTATGCATGTCAGATGCTGGACTGCAGAGTTACAGTGAGAACAATGTCAAAGTCGGAGTTTCTTGTTCTGCAAGCTGTGTGCGTTATTCCCGTTCAGGAGTCGTCTTATATTGTCAATGCCAACTTGTCTGCTTCAATAGTGTCAATGTAAGATGATAGGATAAAGAGATATAGTGTGCACAACGATGAAGTCGATGTAACTTCAATTGCCTATTGAACTCGTTATATACCTTTCAGAGTCGTCTTATACGGTCACTGCCATCGTATCTGCTTCAACTGTATGTATGTCAGATGTTATACTGCAGAGTTACCGTGTGAACATATTCGAAGTCGAAATCTCTTGTTCTGCATGCTGTGTGCGTTATACCTGCATGAAAGTCGTCTCATATGGTCATTGCGAACTTGTCTGCTTCAATAGTGTTCATGTAAGATGATAGGATATAGAGATATGGTGTGCACAACAGTAGTGTACCTACCTTCGTCTGGGACCACACATAGGGAAATCAATGTGTTAGACAAAGAGCATGGGCTAGCTAGTGAATCCGACAGAGATAGCGATATGGTTGGCTATAGCTATTGACGTCTAACCTAACCTATCTCCGTTTGAGTTCACGTCAGCATCTTACATATGACAGGGGTCAAAAATAATAGGTGGTACAGTACCTTCGACCAAGACCTTCAATTGTGACCTTTTGTAGTGACCTTTGACCGTTAAATTTGACATTCAAGCATGACCTTTAATCGTGACCTTAGACCTTCGACCGAGACCTTCAATTGTGACCTTTTGTCGTGACTTTTGACCGTTGAATTTGACATTCAAGCATGACCTTTAATCGTGACCTTAGACCTTCGATCAAGACCTTCAATTGTGACCTTTTGTCGTGACCTTTGACAGTTGAATTTGACATTCAAGCATGACCTTCAATCGTGACCTTAGACCTCCGACCGAGACCTCTAATTATGACCTTTGTACGTGACCTTCAATCGTGACCTTTCATCGTGACCTCTGATCGTGACCTTTGATCGTGACCTTTAATCGTAACCTTTGACCATTGCCTTCGACCTCTGAGCGTGACCTTTAATCGTGACCTTGGTCTGTGACCTTCGGTCTACCTTCGACCTTAGACCTTCGTCCGAGACCTTCGATCGAGACCTTCGATTGTGACCTTTGATTGTGATCATTGACATTGAACCGTAACCTTCGGCCTTGATATGTTACCTTCGACGTTTAAACGCAAGCATCGACTAACGATCTTCGATACATGACGGTATATTTATGTTGATCCTATGACTTTGTTTCCACATAGGCCTTGGCCTCATATGATCTTATGACCTTGGTATAATATCGGTCTCGAGTTGTTTCTCTCACGGTCCCAAGACTCAAGACTCTAGACTCTCAGTTCAGCCCTCTCTGGTCACGTGACATATAACCAAAATGGTCGAAGTCATTTTATTCGATCCCATGGGTCGGCTAGTTGTTACGCCATTACGCCACTGAGAGCGTTTCTTGGAATTCCAGCTGACATCGCGATGCAATACATGAGAACAATGGGTCCATTGTTTGCAGGTGGCCGATGAGTCATCCTTATCTCGACTTCATAGAACAATGCCGCCTTTGTTTGCCATATGTTATCTAGCCTTCCTCTAGAACAATGCCGCCTTTGTTCTCTCTACGCCACAGCGTTTCTTGGAATTCCGGCTATTGGGAAATGGCGACGCAATATACGAGAACAATGCCGCCTTTGTTTGCAGGTGTCCGATTACGTAACAACCTCATCCGATTGCATCATCCTTATCTGTGTGAGAACAATGGGTCCATTGTTCTGACGCAGGTGGCCGATGAGTCATCCAATAATGCTCGCTGGGAGACATCCTGAAACAGTACCTCTATCTACTTTCTGTCGACACTGACTGTCAGCGTTTCTTGGAATTTCGTCGAGTCAGCTATTGGGAAATATGCCTCGAGAACAATACCTCCGTTGTTTGCAGGTGGACGATGACGTCACAACCTCAAGCCCTATATAAGGCGGTCAGAACGTTCGTAGGCGTCATTCCATTCTGAACTCTGACACTGATCGGTCGATCTGTTCCTTTCTGTTCGGTTGCTCCTGTCTGTTCGGTTGCTCCTGTGTATTATATTTCGTGTGGGTTGTGCCAGCTGAAAGGTGAGTTCTTTATTTATTACGTTTCAAGGCCATGTGGTCGACCCTATTTGTGACTAGTGATCATTCCACCCAATACTAGAAGTAGTAAGTTTCTTATCAGATGGATGTTTCAGTTATTGACGCTCAAGCTGCTGCCTTCAAGCCAACTGTCGCACTAAGTAGCTTGCCCATCAACCAACCCCACCCCATTGAAAATATCAGGGTGATCCAGACGCTATTGTGGTTGAACTTGAAGCATCTAACGTCTTCCTGCCAAGCAGGGTAGTTGGCATCTTCAAACCTCTGCTTCCGGCTTACCCCAGACAAATACAGCCTAATTCACAAGAGGAGTGACACCAGACCCTCCTTGAGATTATCGAAAATTAGTGGTGAGTGAAATATTATTTTCTGTTTGATATTTCTCGCAACATGAATGTCAATAGTATTGCTTCTGCTAGTGATGCCGTTGTTGAGGAATGTAGAAGAGCAGTGGAAATTTTGATAAAGAAGAAGAACATATCTGCAGAAGAGAGACTGTTATGGAATAGGCAAATAGGGACGCATATAAGAGAATTCAATAGGGCAATCAGGGGGACCAATTCGACAGCAGGGGTTTTGAGAAAATTAGAAACAAATGTGGGGCATTTGAAACGTTTTCAAAGTTTGATTAGGAAGAAGAATCATATTGGGGCGGGACTTGGCAATCGTAAGAATAGAGTTACATGGAGACTTGTTCAATCTGTTTTCGAGAGTAGAGTAAGGACGGCTGTTATAATCAATTTAGGTCATAAGGAGTTGATGCAATTTTTGCAGGACGCATCGCACATTTTCAAAATTCAAATCAGAAAAATATTGAGGGAATTAACCATGCTCAAAGTCAACCCCACCTTCTGTGGTGAGTTTATCAAGAAATCGGATGACGCGGAGATTATTGAATTCAAATATTTCAATACAAAGAATGCAACAATGGATGAAGGAACGGATTTAGATTGTTGGTTTGCGGAGAATGTGATTGATACTGTATTGAATAAACTTTCGGAATTCCAGGAGAAGGGTAGTGGCTGGGCCTTGCGGGAAATTGTTTCTTTAGAGGTTAATGTTAATAAATTAGAGATTGGCAATGGTTCATCCTATATCAAGCTGCCAGAGAAGATTTTGAAAGAGCGTGCATGCATCAATGTTAGGAACAATGATGAAGCATGCTTCTTCTGGAGTATCGTGAGCGCTCTTCACCCTGCTGACCAACATGTAGACAGGCCCAGCTCGTACCCTCATTACAGCCAAGTTTTGAATACCGCAGGATTGGATGTACCCGTCACTCTCAACAATATTCCTTAATTTGAAAAACTCAATGATATCTCGGTGAACGTTTACGCCTTGGAACTGATTCATGTTAGAAAGACAGAGTATTTTGAAGTAGTACTCATAAAACTCACGAAACATAAGCAGCCCAGACATGTCAATCTACTTCTCATTCAAAGTGAATATTTCCCCAAGCCCAACGATTATGATGTCTTGCCTGAAGATGATTACGACGAAGACCTCAGATATCATTATTGTTGGATTAAAGACATGTCCAGGCTGCTATCTTCACATCTCAGTAAAGACCATGGAAAAAAACATTTCTGTGATAGGTGTTTAAATTATTTTTCGAGCGAATCCAAATTGGCAGATCACAGTGTTGTATGCGAAAATGTTAACAAATGCAAAATTTCATTCCCCAAATACGAATCAGTTGTTTTCAAAACTCGTATATATAAACAAAAGGCCGAAATCATCATCTACGGTGATTTTGAATCGGTTTTGTAGCCCTGTGATGACAAAATTTCTCAAAAAATGGCAAAATATCAAAAACACACAGCCTTCAGCGCAGGGTACTATTTCAAATGCTCATATGATGATAGCTTGTCCTATTACAAGAGTCATCGAGGTCCTGATTGCATGGATTGGTTTGCCACAGAAATGGCAGATGTCGCGAAATTTGTACAGTCTAAAATCAAAGACATTGTTCCTCTGACTCATTTCCCAAATAGGGTTGGTGTAACACACTGCCATATCTGTGAAAAGGCGTTTGCGGGCACTGATATCATTGTAAAAGACCACCATCATCTCACTGGCGTCTTCAGAGGGTGGGCGCATCAATCTTGTAATTTGGGGTACCGCAAGTCCTTTGTAGTGCCCATAGTGTTCCACAATTTTTCCGGATATGATTCTCATTTCCTTCTGAGAGAGATTGCCAAACGTGGACAGGTGAGCGTACTTCCGATAAATATGGGGAAATACATTTCCTTCACCCAACACAATACAGAAACCGGTATCAAATTCAGATTCATCGACTCTTTGAGATTTCTGGGTGCCAGTTTGGACGAATTGGCCTTCAATTTGACGAAGGATAACTTCCAAAACTTGAGAAAAGAATACAATCAATTAGACGCTTCTAAATTCGATCTACTCACAAAGAAAGGTGTTTTCCCATATGACCACATCAATAGTCCGAGCAAATTAGACGAAACTGAACTTCCACTCATTGAGAACTTTTATAATAAATTGAACGATGAAAATATTGATGATGTGAAGTACGCTCATGCTCAAAACGTATGGCAACAATTTGAATGTCAAAATTTAGGTGAATACTCGGATTTATATATGAAAACAGATATCCTTCTTCTGGCAGATGTTTTCGAACAATTCAGAGAAGCTGCTTTGAGGACGTATGCCTTAGATCCGGCTTGGTATTACATCCTTCCAGGTTATACGTGGGATTGTATGCTGAAGTACACGAAATGTTCACTACAAATTTTAAAAGATGTTGACATGCTGATGTTTGTCGAAAAGGCTATAAGAGGCGGTATTTCGGTTTGTTGTAACCGCTATTCTGAAGCCAACCATAAGTACACTTCAACATATGATCCTACTAAACCACCAAAGCATCTTCTCTACTTGGACGTTAACAATCTATATGGATGGGCAATGTCAAAGCCCCTCCCTTATGGAGGGTTTGAATGGACTGATGCCAACATTGACGTCACATTGATTCCTGACGATGCGCCAGAAGGATATATCTTACAAGTAGATTTGGAATATCTGGAAAACTTGCACGATCTACATAAAGACTTTCCGTTCTGTCCCGAACACCGCAAGCCACCTGGTTCCAAGTTGGCAAAATTGATGACCACGTTACACCATAAAAAGGAATACATCATCCATTATGTTAATTTGAAACAAGCTCTGACTAATGGCTTGAAGCTCACCAAAATTCACAGAGTAGCGAAATTTAAACAGTCTACGTGGTTGATGCCCTACATTGATCTGAATACTGGATTGAGGGCTGCAGCCACCAACACATTCGAAAGAAACCTATATAAACTTATGAATAATGCCGTGTTTGGAAAGACGATGGAAAACATTCCTAAAAACATCGCGTCGTCAAATTATGTAGATCATGGAATGGACGTTATGGGGCTAAAAATATGATCGCCAGTTCAAAGTTTCGTGGCCGGACGATTTTGGGCGACGATCTGATTGCTATCGAATTGGCTAAATCTGAAATAGTCTTCAACAAACCCCTATACATAGGGATGGCTATTTTGGATTTATCCAAGACGTGCATGTATAATTTCCATTACGATTTCATGCTTCCAACAATGGGGGTGGAGAAATGTAAGTTAATATATACAGACACCGATAGTTTTATTTACGAACTTGGCTGTGATGATGTATATGCGGAACTTATAAAAAATAACTTGTCCAAATTCGACACATCCGACTACCCTTCTGACAACCCATATGGAATTCCGCAAGTAAATAAAAAGGTCTTGGGAATGATGAAAGATGAGGCAAATTCGAAAATAATAACACACTTTGTAGGCTTACGTTCAAAAATGTATGCCTACAAAGTGCAGGGGGGTAAAGTCACCAAAAAATCCAAAGGGGTTAAATTTAACGTGGTTAGGAATGAGATATCCTTCAATGATTATGTGGCTTGCTTGAAAGACTTCAAGGAGCAGACAGTCACACAGCGGACAATCCGTTCCTTCAACCACCAAGTATTCAGTATTGAACAGTCGAAAATTGCGCTAAGTCCTTATGACACCAAGAGACACCTACTTCCAAATTGTTATGACACCCTGCCTTTCGGACATTCCTCCATAGCTGACATATGATTCTTCTTCCATATTGTTAGCAATTTATATATTTAGCGCCTTGTATATTAGTCTCACATGGGATTGTCATGAGAGACAGGGATTATTGACTTTGATTTTTGGCCTGACGCGAATGTCATCAATTTGTTATAAAGCTAAATATTGCACTATTTATGTATATTCATCAATAAAAACCCTCGATTAACCCGTATTTTAACACTTCAGAAGTGGGATAAACATTCACGTCCGGGAAAATTTGGAAAGTTGTGGTTGCCTTATACCTAGTGGGTGCGAAAGTGAGATATCAACAGAGTGGTTGAGTTGGAGTTTCGCATTTGCAAAGAGAGGTAAGGAACATTCTTGAACTTTCAATTTTTCTATAGAGCATGTCCGAGACAGATAGGGAACAGGGTGCTGTAGGAAGTGACCAACCAGTTGGTACAGGGGGTTCGCAAGGGTTTGGTCAAGGTGAAGGGTTTCGAGGATTTAGTCGGGGTGATGAAAGTGAAAGATTAGATATGCATTATATGAGTATGATGTCTAGAATGACTGACTTGATGTCTGCACAATTGAATCTATTGAACTCTAATAATTCAACACGGGTACTTCCGCATGTACCACAAATGTTATGGTATTTTGATGGAGATAGAGACAGAATGATGGCGACTGAATGGCTAGAATCTATTAATTTGACAGGGAATATGCAAGGACTAGATGGAAGAGGAAAATTGAATACTGCACGAGCGTATCTCAAGGGTCCGGCAGTGGCGTGGTTCGAAAGGGTTGGGCGTGAAATTTCTATTTGGGAAGATTTTGAGAGAAAATTCAAAGCAACTTTTTCCGAGACCATTACTACAGTAGATCGTTGGGAGAGAATGCGTAAGAGAATTCAAAAACCTGGGGAATCTATTTCTGGGTATTTTCATGAAAAGGTTAAGTTGTGCGCAGATCTGAATCTATCTTTTCGTGAACAAAAAATTGAAATTTTGAAGGGTTTGTGGACAGTTGATATTGCTGGGAATTTAACTGTTAAAAATCATGAAACTGTGGATGAGCTTTGGCAAGATTTATTATTTCTGGAACAAGTTTATGAAGAGAAATGGAAGCAGCGTGAAAGAGGAACTGAAAGGGTTGCAAGGGTAGAAAGAAAACGTGATATGAAAGGATCAGATGTTATAATTGCAGTGAGCTAGGGCACTCTCGAAACAAATGTGAAAAACCAAAACAATTACTTTGTTTTCAATGTCTAAAACCGGGACATGTTAAGAGGGATTGCAGGGAACAGGTAGGCACAACTTCGACAACGGGCGTGAATACGAGGGTTAACGTAGTAAGCAATGAGTACACTGACTCACTTTCTCGTTTCGTTTGTCAAGTAAAAGTTAACGCGATTCCATATCAGGCATTAATTGACACTGGTAGTGCAGTGTGCACTATAACTGAAGATGCTATAGTTAACGGCAAATTTGTTATCGAACTGAGCCCTCTTAAATTATATGGTTTTGGTGGCGCCAGTATTTGCAGCCAAGGGTACATCAAAGGTGAAATAGTATTGGATGATGTCTACGTCAGCGATGTAGTCCTACAAGTTGTTCCTTCAGCTGCCCAAAATGTTGATGTAATCCTGGGAAGAACGTTCACAGAACATGATAGTATCGCCTATGTCCGAGTAAACAAAATGTTAACGTTTGTCTGGAAAGACAAATTGCCATTTCCAGAATTCAGTAAGGCAGGATCGGTTCCTGAAGTTCTGCAGTGCCAAGACAATATAAGCATTCCGCCAAATTCTGTAATGCTCCTGAATGCTTCACTAGGCAAAGAAATGGTATGCGTTCCTGTCGAGAATAATGGTGCAGTGGACTGTAGAGTTAAGGAGAAGCAAGCATTGGGGAAGGTGTATCCTGAAGTGATGAAGTTGGAGGTGACGAATATGCCAATCACTGAAGAGATGATCAACGTTGAGTCAGGTACATCGCGCGAAATACGAGCAAGGTTAGTTGTTTTGTTCAATAAATATCGCGATTGTTTTTCCTTCAACATGAAAGAGCTAGGCTGTACAAATCTATTGAAAATGGACATAATAGACAATAGTAAACCTGTTATTTGTAAACCTTACCGAGCTAGTCTGCCAGAACGCGAACGAATCGGAGAAATAGTTCAAGAATGGCGCGATAATGGGATAGTGACTAATACAACTAGTCCATATGCTAGTCCTGTACTTTTGGTACCAAAAAAGACAGGTGAAGCACGTCTTGTTGTTGATTATAGACGTTTAAACATGCAAACGCAGCGGCAAATCTACCCTATTCCAACAGTTGATGAGCAATTTGAAAATCTTAGTGGATGTAGACTGTTCTCAACTCTCGATCTCGCGCACGGTTATTTACAAGTCCCATTAACTGAAGAAGCCAAACTCAAAACAGCATTTGTAACACCTGATGAGAGAGGAAAATTTGAAAGAATGATATTTGGATTGACTAATGCACCTTTTGAATTTTGTCGTCTAATGAATGTCGTTTTAGGTCCTCTGAGGAATCGAGTGGCTACATGTTATCTCAATGATGTATTGATACTAGCGACTGACTGGGATGATATGATATGGCGATTAGAACAGGTTTAACAGGCATTTAGAAACGGAAATCTGACACTGAAGTTGCAGAAGTGTAATTTTGGAATGCTGACAGTAGAGTACCTTGGATATGTATTATCAGCAGGAGGTATCCAACCAGGAAATTCCAAGATCGAGGCAATTCAGCGATTTCCAGCTCTCAAGAATGTTCACGAGGTAAGACGGTTCCTTGGTTCATCATATGCAATAGAAGCAAAAGCTTTGAGTGATCTTACGAGGAAAAATTGTTCATTCGTTTGGGGTGAAAAAGAACAAGAATGTTTTGAAAAATTGAAAATAAGTTTATGCAGTAAACCAATTTTGCAGCTTTATAATCCAAAAGCATCAATAACAGAACTCCATACTGATGCCAGTTCTGTAGGCATAGCGGGAATCCTGTTACAAGGCAATATGGCAGATAAATTACACCCAGTGTATTACATTTCGAAGAAAACGAGCGATGTAGAATCGAATTACCATTCCTCCAAGTTGGAGTTGATGGCAATAGCTTGGTGTGTGACAAAACTACGGAATTACCTGATTGGTATCAAGTTCACACTGTATACAGATTGTCAAGCAATTGTATACATGAACGTTCAAAAAAATCAATGTTCACAGATTGCACGTTGGTTTTATGTATTACAAGAGTTCAACTTCGAGATAAAATATAGAAAAGCTGATAAAATGATGCATGTTGATGCATTATCCAGAGCACCAACTTTATCCTGTGGAGATCTGCAACAAGAAGTTGAAGAAGTAATTGAAGTTTTGAATATTCAAATTTTAAATATAACTATTGAAGACGAGGTTATAGTATTCCAACAGAACGATAATGAACTGAAGAAGCTGAGAAAAATTTTACTCAAAGGATCAGATGAAAGGAGTGATGAAGAGGAATATATAGTAAAACATTATGCTTTGGTAGATGGACGAGTTGTTAGAGAAGTACAGGAAGGAAATGAACGAAAATATTTATTTGTAATTCCTAAAAGTATGAGAAAAGCAGTTGTGGTGCGTTATCACGATCTGAATGGTCACTTCAGTATAGATCGTACAGTACATAGAATCAGTAGATTTTTCTGGTTCGCTCGAATGAGAAATTATGTGAAAAATCACATTAGAGCGTGCTTCAAATGCATTATCAACAAATTACCCTCTGGAAAAAGGCCAGGTGAATTACATCCCATTCCACCTCCTGATAGACCGTTTCAGAGAATTCATGCTGATCACTGGGACCTTTCATTAAAACACGCAAAGGAAACTGTTATTTATTGGTGATGGTGTGCGGTTTGACAAAATTTGTCAAGATTTATCCAGTAAAGAGTACTAGAACTGAAACAAATATAAGACATTTTAAACTTCTTTTTGACTTGTATGGTTTGCCTCAAATCATAATAACAGATCGAAGTAGTTCTTTCACATCTGAATATTCCAAAAATTTTGCAGAGAACAAGGTATTCATCACACTCTGAATTCTACAAGATGGCCACAAGCAAATGGGCAAGTGGAACGAGTTAACAGAACCCTCATCTCTGTAATGACCAATACGGCTGAAGATGAAGATAAATGGGATACTGTTTTGCCAGAAGTTGAATTGTTCATGAATACAGCATTCAATAAAACAACTGGTAAATCGCCATTCGAAATATTGCATGGATATTTACCGTCATTTCGGGATGCATTAGCAAATAAAGTTGCTAGAATTGAATGGAATCCACCTGAAATGATTCAAGAAGAGATTCGCGGTAGGATAGCCAAGGAACAAAAGAAATATAAAGACAGGTATGACAAGAGAAGATTTACAGGAGTGACATATGACATCGTGAAAGTTGTATTCGTTCGTGGTATCAAATCGGTGTCGGGGGAATCAAGCAAACTTAAACCGAAATATAAAGGACCATACGTCGTTTCGGAAATATTACCTAGTGATACTTATAGATTGTATAGTCTAGACTCGAATCGCTCTTTTACAACTACTGCTCACGTATCTCAACTCAAGTCTTACAAAAATGTACCTGATGAAGAATCTGACGAGAATGATGACAAGGAGGAAGGAGACGATTCCACTACCGAAGACGACGATACCGAAAATAGTCTTGGTGAAGTGAAACTAGTGGAAGGAAATAATCCGATTGTTATTTGATGTTGGAAAGTTGTTGATTGTTGTTGAAATTTTCATTTTGGGATTTATTTGATGTCTCATTTCATATTGTATTGTATTGTGTGTTTTATGAGTGTGGGCACTCATTATTATCAGGATTGGCCGGGTGTTAGCAATTTATATATTTAGCGCCTTGTATATTAGTCTCACATGGGATTGTCATGAGAGACAGGGATTATTGACTTTGATTTTTGGCCTGACGCGAATGTCATCAATTTGTTATAAAGCTAAATATTGCAATATTTATGTATATTCATCAATAAAAACCCTCGATTAACCCGTATTTTAACAATATACATTCCTCAACAATATCACCTTCATGTTCTGAGAAATCTCAACTAATAATATTTTACCCCCACCACTGATTTTTTCAATCTTGTTGTATATACGCTTACTAATTTTTATACACTTTATTTATTATATAATGTAGATTCTTTATTTTAGTTTTTTTTATACACTATGTATTTTTCACTATGTTTAATAAAAGTTTCTTGAAAATTTGGTTGTTTCATTACTGCAAATGAATGAACCTTCTTCAAAACGTCGAAAAGCGTCAAATAACGTCAAAAACGTCGAAAAACGTCGAAAAACGTCAAAAAACGTCGAAAACGTCACGTTTCTAACAAATCAACGTTAAGAATGAACCCGCTACAAAACGTCAAAAACGTCGAAAACGTCAAAAAACGTCGAAAAGCGTCAAAAAACGTCGAAAACGTCAAAAACCGTCGAAAAAACGTCGAAAAGCGTTTAAAAACGTCAAAAAACGTCGAAAAACGTCGATATGCGTTATACATTCGTTAAACAGACGTCGAATATTATTATTTTTCGAAAACATCAAACGTGAGTTGCAAGCATCGAAAATACGTCAAATGCGTCAAACTTACCTCGAACAGGCCAATATACATTCAAAACCCACAACAAACTGATAAATGACGTCACAACGAAATCATACGATGAAGAAAAATTTGAAAGGCGATAGGAGCAGAATAAATAGGGTGTGTGAGAGAACGATTCATGATGAGTGGCGGATATATGACAAATGCTTACATCCTACCGACACTGACTTGCCTAATAGCTCAATATAGGATAGGTCGAAGAATTGATCGATGAGATTGGTGAGGATTGATATTATACCGCTCTCTGGACACATCCAAGTTACGGAAGGTTAGACACATCCGATTCAGGATGGGTTAGACAGGTAGAACGTTCATACACTCACTTTCCTTGACTCTTTTGCAAAACGTTGAAAATGTTTATGGAATTATCAAAAAGGTGGGGGGGGGGGGGGCGGGGGGGAAAGACGTCAGTAGCGTGCATCGTGCTGCCATCTATGTGATACATATTCTCATACACATCAATTTGTTTGATTGACCAAAGAATATCCTGAAGCCTCAGAGTCCCAAGAATTCGAACAGGATAGGTAAGAGAGTAGGCCGACATCATGGTTTGGGTTTGATGCTATATCGATCTGGACTATCCAAGCTACGATAGGTTAGATCTTTTTTTTTATGGTGACTCGTTTGAGATTATCAGACTCGCTGAACGTCAAAAACGTCACGTTTTTCACGCTTCTGACGAAGTCAAGTACCTCGTCAGACAGTCTAGATATTTAGCCGTCATTGCTAACAAAACATCACCAACGTCAAAAAACCTCAAAAAAACGTCAAAAAACTGTCAAAAAACGTCAAAAACGTGACGTATTTGACGTTTTTCACGCTTTCGACGAATGCATTCAACGTCCTTAGAAAAAACATGTGTCTAAACATCACCAACGTCAGAAACGTAAAAAACGTCAAAAACGTGACGCTTTCAACGTTTTTCACGCTTCCGACGAATGCATTCAACGTCCTATAAAAAAACATGTGTCAAAACATCACCAACGTCAGAAACGTAGAAAACGTCAAAAACATCACGTTTCTCACGCTTCTGACAAATCAACGTTCAAATGGCGTGTCAAAACATCAAAGACGTACGTCAAACACATCAGATACGTCACGTTTTTCATGCAGCTATGATAGGTTAGACCTATTTTTGTTTGGTCGGTCTAGGAACACCCAAGCTACGATAGGTTAGACCTATAGACACATCCATGCTACGATAGGTTAGACCTATTTTTGTTTGGTGGGTCGATTGTGAACCTATCGTAGCATGGATGTGTCTATAGGTCTAACCTATCGTAGCTTGGGTGTTCCTAGACCGACCAAACAAAAATAGGTCTAACCTATCATAGCTGCATGAAAAACGTGACGTATCTGATGTGTTTGACGTACGTCTTTGATGTTTTGACACGCCATTTGAACGTTGATTTGTCAGAAGCGTGAGAAACGTGATGTTTTTGACGTTTTCTACGTTTCTGACGTTGGTGATGTTTTGACACATGTTTTTTTATAGGACGTTGAATGCATTCGTCGGAAGCGTGAAAAACGTTAAAAGCGTCACGTTTTTGACGTTTTTTACGTTTCTGACGTTGGTGATGTTTTGACACATGTTTTTTCTTAGGACGTTGAATGCATTCGTCGAAAGCGTGAAAAACGTCAAATACGTCACGTTTTTGACGTTTTTTGACGTTTTTTGACGTTTTTTGACGTTTTTTGAAATTTTTTACGTTTCTGACGTTGGTGATGTTTTGTTAGCAATGACGGCTAAATATCTAGACTGTCTGACGAGGTACTCGACTTCGTCAGAAGCGTGAAAAACGTGACGTTTTTGACGTTTAGCGAGTCTGATAATCTCAAACGAGTCACCAAAAAAAAAAAAAGATCTAACCTATCGTAGCTTGGATAGTCCAGATCCATATAGCATCAAACCCAAACCATGATGTCGGCCTACTCTCTAACCTATCCTGTTCGAATTCTTGGGACTCTGAGACTTCAGGATATTCTTTGGTCAATCAAACAAATTGATGTGTATGAGAATATGTATCACATAGATGGCAGCACGATGCACGCTACTGACGTCTTTCCCCCCGCCCCTTCCCCCACCTTTTTGATAATTCCATAAACATTTTCAACGTTTTGCAAAAGAGTCAAGGAAAGTGAGTGTATGAACGTTCTACCTGTCTAACCCATCCTGAATCGGATGTGTCTAACCTTCCGTAACTTGGATGTGTCCAGAGAGCGGTATAATATCAATCCTCACCAATCTCATCGATCAATTCTTCGACCTATCCTATATTGAGCTATTAGGCAAGTCAGTGTCGGTAGGATGTAAGCATTTGTCATATATCCGCCACTCATCATGAATCGTTCTCTCACACACCCTATTTATTCTGCTCCTATCGCCTCTCAAATTTTTCTTCATCGTATGATTTCGTTGTGACGTCATTTATCAGTTTGTTGTGGGTTTTGAATGTATATTGGCCTGTTCGAGGTAAGTTTGACGCATTTGACGTATTTTCGATGCTTGCAACTCACGTTTGATGTTTTCGAAAAATAATAATATTCGACGTCTGTTTAACGAATGTATAACGCATGTCGACGTTTTTCGACGTTTTTTGACGTTTTTAGACGCTTTTCGACGTTTTTTCGACGGTTTTTGACGTTTTTGACGCTTTTTTGACGCTTTTCGACGTTTTTTTGACGTTTTCGACGTTTTTGACGTTTTGTAGCGGGTTCATTCTTAACGTTGATTCGTTAGAAACGTGACGTTTTCGACGTTTTTTTGACGTTTTTCGACGTTTTTCGACGTTTTTTCGACGTTTTTGACGTTTTTTGACGCTTTTCGACGTTTTGAAAAAGGTTCATTCATTTGCAGTGATGAAACAACCAAATTTTCAAGAAACTTTTATTGAACATAGTGAAAAATACATAGTGTATAAAAAAAACTAAATAAAGAATCTACATTATATAATAAATGAAGTGTATAAAAATTAGTGAGCGTATATACAACAAGATTGAAAAAATCAGTGGTGGGGGTAAAAATATTATTAGTTGAGATTTTTCAGAACATGAAGGTGATATTGTTGAGGAATGTATATGGAAGAAGAATCATATGTCAGCTATGGAGGAATGTCCGAAAGGCAGGGTGTCATAACAATTTGGAAGTAGGTGTCTCTTGGTGTCATAAGGACTTAGCGCAATTTTCGACTGTTCAATACTGAATACTTGGTGGTTGAAGGAACGGATTGTCCGCTGTGTGACTGTCTGCTCCTTGAAGTCTTTCAAGCAAGCCACATAATCATTGAAGGATATCTCATTCCTAACCACGTTATATTTAACCCCTTTGGATTTTTTGGTGACTTTACCCCCCTGCACTTTGTAGGCATACATTTTGAACGTAAGCCTACAAAGTGTGTTATTATTTTCGAATTTGCCTCATCTTTCATCATTCCCAAGACCTTTTTATTTATTTTATTTACTTGCGGAATTCCATATGGGTTGTCAGAAGGGTAGTCGGATGTGTCGAAGTTGGCCAAGTTCGTAAATAAAACTATCGGTGTCTGTATACATTAACTTACATTTCTCCACCCCCATTGTTGGAAGCATGAAATCCTAATGGAAATTATACATGCACGTCTTGGATAAATCCAAAATAGCCATCCCTATGTAATAGGGGTTTGTTTGAAGACTATTTCAGATTTAGCCAACTCGATAGCAACCAGATCGTCGCCCAAAATCGTCCGGCCACGAAACTTTGAACTGGCGATCATATTTTTAGCCCCATAACGTCCATTCCATGATCTACATAATTTGACGACGCGATGTTTACGAATGTTTTCCATCGTCTTTCCAAACACGGCATTATTCATAAGTTTATATAGGTTTCTTTCGAATGTGTTGGTGGCTGCAGCCCTCAATCCAGTATTCAGATCAATGTAGGGCTTCAACCACGTAGACTGTTTAAATTTCGCTACTCTGTGAATTTTATTGAGCTTCAAGCCATTAGTCAGAGCTTGTTTCAAATTAACATAATGGATGATGTATTCCTTTTTATGGTGTAACGTGGTCATCAATTTTGCCAACTTGGAACCAGGTGGCTTGCGGTGTTCGGGACAGAACGAAAAGTCTTTATGTAGATCGTGCAAGTTTTCCAGATATTCCAAATCTACTTGTAAGATATATACTTCTGGCGCATCGTCAGGAATCAATGTGACGTCAATGTTGGCATCAGTCCATTCAAACCCTCCATAAGGGAGGGGCTTTGACATTGCCCATCCATATAGATTGTTAACGTCCAAGGTAGAGAAGATGCTTTGGTGGTTTAGTAGGATCATATGTTGAAGTGTACTTATGGTTGGCTTCAGAATAGCGGTTACAACAAAACCGGAATACCGCCTCTTATAGCCTTTTCGACAAACATCAGCATGTCAACATCTTTTAAAATTTGTAGTGAACATTTCGTGTACTTCAGCATACAAGTCCCACGTATAACCTGGAAGGATGTAATACCAAGCCGGATCTAAGGCATACGTCCTCAAAGCAGCTTCTCTGAATTGTTCGAAAACATCTGCCAGAAGAAGGATATCTGTTTTCATATATAAATCCGAGTATTCACCTAAATTTTGACATTCAAATTGTTGCCATACGTTTTGAGCATGAGCGTACTTCACATCATCAATATTTTCATCGTTCAATTTATTATAAAAGTTCTCAATGAGTGGAAGTTCAGTTTCGTCTAATTTGCTCGGACTATTGATGTGGTCATATGGGAAAACACCTTTCTTTGTGAGTAGATCGAATTTAGAAGCGTCTAATTGATTGTATTCTTTTCTCAAGTTTTGGAAGTTATCCTTCGTCAAATTGAAGGCCAATTCGTCCAAACTGGCACCCAGAAATCTCAAAGAGTCGATGAATCTGAATTTGATACCGGTTTCTGTATTGTGTTGGGTGAAGGAAATGTATTTCCCCATATTTATCGGAAGTACGCTCACCTGTCCACGTTTGACAATCTCTCTCAGAAGGAAATGAGAATCATATCCGGAAAAATTGTGGAACACTATGGGCACTACAAAGGACTTGCGGTACCCCAAATTACAAGATTGATGCGCCCACCCTCTGAAGACGCCAGTGAAATGATGGTGGTCTTTTACAATGATATCAGTGCCCGCAAACGCCTTTTCACAGATATGGCAGTGTGTTACACCAACCCTATTTGGGAAATGAGTCAGAGGAACAATGTCTTTGATTTTAGACTGTACAAATTCCGCGACATCTGCCATTTCTGTGGCAAACCAATCCATGCAATCAGGACCTCGATGACTCTTGTAATAGGACAAGCTATCATCATATGAGCATTTGAAATAGTACCCTGCGCTGAAGGCTGTGTGTTTTTGATATTTTGCCATTTTTTGAGAAATTTTGTCATCACAGGGCTCCAAAACCGATTCAAAATCACCGTAGATGATGAATTCGGCCTTTTGTTTATATATACGATTTTTGAAAACAACTGATTCGTATTTGGGGAATGAAATTTTGCATTTGTTAACATTTTCGCATACAACACTGTGATCTGCCAATTTGGATTCGCTCGAAAAATAATTTAAACACCTATCACAGAAATGTTTTTTTCCATGGTCTTTACTGAGTTGTGAAGATAGCAGCCTGGACATGTCTTTTATCCAACAATAATGATATCTGAGGTCTTCGTCGTAATCATCTTCAGGCAAGACATCATAATCGTTGGGCTTGGGGAAATATTCACTTTGAATGAGAAGTAGATTGACATGTCTGGGCTGCTTATGTTTCGTGAGTTTTATGGGTACTACTTCAAAATACTCTGTCTTTCTAACATGAATCAGTTCCAAGGCGTAAACGTTCACCGAGATATCATTGAGTTTTTCAAATTAAGGAATATTGTTGAGAGTGACGGGTACATCCAATCCTGCGGTATTCAAAACTTGGCTGTAATGAGGGTACGAGCTGGGCCTGTCTACATGTTGGTCAGCAGGAAGAAGAGCGCTCACGATACTCCAGAAGAAGCATGCTCCATCATTGTTCCTAACATTAATGCATGCACGCTTTTTCAAAATCTTCTCTGGCAGCTTGATATAGGATGAACCATTGCCAATCTCTAATTTATTAACATTAACCTCTGAAGAAACAATTTCCCGCAAGGCCCAGCCACTACCCTTCTCCTGGAATTCCGAAAGTTTATTCAATACAGTATCAATCACATTCTCCGCAAACCAACAATCTAAATCCGTTTCTTCATCCATTGTAGCATTCTTTGTATTGAAATATTTGAATTCAATAATCTCCGCGTCATCCGATTTCTTGATAAACTCACCACAGATGGTGGTGTTGACTTTGAGCATGGTTAATTCCCTCAATATTTTTCTGATTTGAATTTTGAAAATGTGCGATGCGTCCTGCAAAAATTGCATCAACTCCTTATGACCTAAATTGATTATAACAGCCGTCCTTACTCTACTCTCGAAAACAGATTGAACAAGTCTGCATGTAACTCTATTCTTACGATTGCCAAGTCCCGCCCCAATATGATTCTTCTTCCTAATCAAACTTTGAAAATGTTTCAAATGCCCCACATTTGTTTCTAATTTTCTCAAAACCCCTGCTGTCGAATTTGTCCCCCTGATTGCCCTATTGAATTCTCTTATATGCGTCCCTATTTGCCTATTCCATAACAGTCTCTCTTCTGCAGATATGTTCTTCTTCTTTCTCAAAATTTCCACTGCTCTTCTACATTCCTCAACAACGGCATCACTAGCAGAAGCAATACTATTGACATTCATGTTGCGAGAAATATCAAACAGAAAATAATATTTCACTCACCACTAATTTTCGATAATCTCAAGGAGGGTCTGGTGTCACTCCTCTTGTGAATTAGGCTGTATTTGTCTGGGGTAAGCCGGAAGCAGAGGCTTGAAGATGCCAACTACCCTGCTTGGCAGGAAGACGTTAGATGCTTCAAGTTCAACCACAATAGCGTCTGGATCACCCTGATATTTTCAATGGGGTGGGGTTGGTTGATGGGCAAGCTACTTAGTGCGACAGTTGGCTTGAAGGCAGCAGCTTGAGCGTCAATAACTGAAACATCCATCTGATAAGAAACTTACTACTTCTAGTATTGGGTGGGATGATCACTAGTCACAAATAGGGTCGACCACATGGCCTTGAAACGTAATAAATGAAGAACTCACCTTTCAGCTGGCACAACCCACACGAAATATAATACACAGGAGCAACCGAACAGACAGGAGCAACCGAACAGACAGGAGCAACCGAACAGACAGGAGCAACCGAACAGACAGGAGCAACCGAACAGAAAGGAACAGATCGACCGACCAGTGTCAGAGTTCAGAATGGAATGACGCCTACGAACGTTCTGACCGCCTTATAAAGGGCTTGAGGTTGTGACGTCATCGTCCACCTGCAAACAACGGAGGTATTGTTCTCGAGGCATATTTCCCAATAGCTGACTCGACGAAATTCCAAGAAACGCTGACAGTCAGTGTCGACAGAAAGTAGATAGAGGTACTGTTTCAGGATGTCTCCCAGCGAGCATTATTGGATGACTCATCGGCCACCTGCGTCAGAACAATGGACCCATTGTTCTCACACAGATAAGGATGATGCAATCGGATGAGGTTGTTACGTAATCGGACACCTGCAAACAAAGGCGGCATTGTTCTCGTATATTGCGTCGCCATTTCCCAATAGCCGGAATTCCAAGAAACGCTGTGGCGTAGAGAGAACAAAGGCGGCATTGTTCTAGAGGAAGGCTAGATAACATATGGCAAACAAAGGCGGCATTGTTCTATGAAGTCGAGATAAGGATGACTCATCGGCCACCTGCAAACAATGGACCCATTGTTCTCATGTATTGCATCGCGATGTCAGCTGGAATTCCAAGAAACGCTCTCAGTGGCGTAATGGCGTAACAACTAGCCGACCCATGGGATCGAATAAAATGACTTCGACCATTTTGGTTATATCTCACGTGACCAGAGAGGGCTGAACTGAGAGTCTAGAGTCTTGAGTCTTGGGACCGTGAGAGAAACAACTCGAGACCGATATTATACCAAGGTCATAAGATCATATGAGGCCAAGGCCTATGTGGAAACAAAGTCATAGGATCAACATAAATATACCGTCATGTATCGAAGATCGTTAGTCAATGCTTGCGTTTGAACGTCGAAGGTAACATATCAAGGCCGAAGGTTACGGTTTAATGTCAATGATCACAATCAAAGGTCACAATCGAAGGTCTCGATCGAAGGTCTCGGACGAAGGTCTAAGGTCGAAGGTAGACCGAAGGTCACAGACCAAGGTCACGATTAAAGGTCACGCTCAGAGGTCGAAGGCAATGGTCAAAGGTTACGATTGAAGGTCACGATCAAAGGTCACGATCAGAGGTCACGATGAAAGGTCACGATTGAAGGTCACGTACAAAGGTCATAATTAGAGGTCTCGGTCGAAGGTCTGAGGTCACGATTAAAGGTCATGCTTGAATGTCAAATTTAACGGTCAAGGGTCACGACAAAAGGTCACAATTGAAGGTCTTGGTCGAAGGTCTAAGGTCACGATTAAAGGTCATGCTTGAATGTCAAATTCAACGGTCAAAGGTCACGACAAAAGGTGACAATTGAAGGTCTTGGTCGAAGGTACTGTAGCACCTATTATTTTTGACCCCTGTCATATGTAAGATGCTGACGTGAACTCAAACGGAGATAGGTTAGGTTAGACGTCAATAGCTATAGCCAACCATATCGCTATCTCTGTCGGATTCACTAGCTAGCCCATGCTCTTTGTCTAACACATTGATTTCCCTATGTGTGGTCCCAGACGAAGGTAGGTACACTACTCACAACGATGAAGTCGATGTCTCTTCATTTGCATATTGTACTCGTTATATATTCTTCTTATACGGTCACTGAAATCCTATCTGCTTCAACTGTATGCATGTCAGATGCTAGACTTCAGAGTTACAGTGTGAACATAGTCAAAGTCGAAGTTTATTGTTCTGCAAGCTGTGTGCGTAATTCCCGCTTAGAATCCATCTTATATGGTCACTGCAATCGTATCTGCTTCAACTGTATGCATGTAAGATGCTAGACGGCAGAGTTACAGAGTAAACATAGTCGAAGTCGGAGTTTCTTGTTGTGCAAGTTGTGTACGTTATACATGCTTGAGAGTAGTCTTATATGGGCATTGCGAACTCGTCTGCTCCAATAGTATCCATGTGAGGTGATAGGATAGAGAGATTTAGTGTGCACAACGATGAAGTCGATCTTACTTCATTTGCCCATTGAACTCGTTATATATCCTTCAGAGTCGTCTCATACGGTCACTTCCATCGTATGTGCTCAACTGTATGCATGTCAGATGCTAGACTGCAGAGTTTCTGTGTGAACATAGTCGTAGTCGAAGTTTCTTGTACTGCTAGTTGTGTGCGATATACCTGCTTGGAAGTCGTCTTATGTGGTTATTGCGGAGTTGTCTGCTTCAATAGTGTCCATGTAAGATGATAGGAAAGAGAGATATAGTGTGCACAACGATGAAGTCGATGTATCTTCATTTGCCTATTGAACCCGTTTTCAACCATTCAAAGTTGTCTTATACGGTCACTGTAATCGTTCCTGCATCAACTGTATGCATGTCAGATCCTAGACGGTAGAGTTACAGTGTAAACATAGTCGAAGTCAAAGTTTCTTGTTGTGCAAGTTGTGTGCATTATACCCGCTTGGTAGTCGTCTTATATGAGCATCGCGAACTCGTCTTCTTCAATAGTATCCATGTGAAATGATAGGATAGAGAGATAGGGTGTGCACATCGATGAAGTCGATGTATCTTTATCAGCCAATTGTACTTGCCATATACCCTCCAAAGTCGTTTAATGTCACTACGATCATATCTGCTTCAACTGTATGTGAACATAGGCAAAGTCGAAAGTTTCTTGTTCTTCAAACTGTGTGCGTTATACCCGCTTGGAAGTCGTCTCATATGGTCAATGCGAACTTTTTTGCTTCAATAGTGTCAACCTAAGATGATAGGATAGAGAGATATAGTGTGCACAATGATGAGGTCGATGTATCTTCATTTGCCTATTGTACTTGTTATATACCCTTCAGAGTCGTCTAATACGGTCACTGCAATCGTATCTGCTTCAACTGTATGCATGTCAGATGTCGTACTGCACAGTTACAGTGTAAACATGGTCGAAGTCGAAGTTTCTTATTCAATAAGCTGTGTGCGTTATACCTGCATGGAAGTCGTCTCATATGGTCATTGCAAACTTGTCTGCTTCAAAAGTGTCCATGTAAGATGATAGGATGGAGAGATATAGTGTGCACAACGATGAAGTCGATTTATCTCCATTTGTCTATTGTACCCGTTATATACCCTCCGAAGTCGTCTCATACGGATACCGCCATCGTATCTGCTTCAATTGTGTGCATGTCAGAGATTCTAGACTGCAGAGTTACAGTGTGAATATGGTCGAAGTCGAAGTTTCTTGTTTTGCAAGCTGTGTGCATTATTCCCGCTTGAAACTCGTCTTATATGGTCACTGCAATCGTATCTGCTTCAACTGTATGCATGTAAGATGCTAGACGGCAGAGTTACAGTGTGAACAAAGTCGAAGTCGAAGTTTCTTGTTGTGCAAGTTGTGTACGTTATACCCGCTTGAAAGTCGTCTCATATGAGCATTGTGGACTCGTCTGCTTCAATAGTATCCATGTGAGATGATAGGATAGAGAGATATAGTGTGCACAACGATGAAGTTGATGTATCTCCATTTGCCTATTGTACTCGTTATATACCATGCGAAGTCGTCTCATACGGATAATGCCATCGTATCTGCTTCAACTGTATGCATGTCAGATGCTAGACTGCAGAGTTTCTGTGTAAACATAGTCGTAGTCGAAGTTTCTTGTTCTAAAAGTTGTGTGCGTAATACCCTCTTGGAAGTCGTCTTATATGGTCATTGCGAACTGGTCTGCTTCAATAGTGACTATGTCAGATGATACGATAGAGAGATATAGTGTGCACAACGAGAAAGTCGATGTATCTTCATTTGCCTATCGAACTCGTTGGATACTCTTCAGAGTCGTCTCATACGCTCACTTTCATCGTATCTGCTCAACTAAATGCATATCAGATGCTAGACTTCAGAGTTACAGTGTAAACATAGTCGAAGTCGAAGTGTCTATTTCTGCAAGCTGTGTGCGTTATACCCGCTTGGGAGTCGTCTTATATGATCAATGTGAACTTGTCTGCTCCAATAGTGTCCATGTGAGATGATAGGATAGAGAGATATAGTGTGCACAACGATGAAGTCGATATATCCTCATTTGCCTGTTGTACTCGCTATATATCCTCCAAAGTCGTCTTATATGGTCATTGCAGTCGTATCTGCTTCAACTGTATGTATGTCAGATGTCGTACTGCACAGTTACAGTGTAAACATAGTCGAAGTCGAAGTTTCTTGTTCTATAAGCTGTGTGCGTTATACCTGCATGGAAGTCGTCTCATATGGTCATTGCAAACTTGTCTGCTTCAAAAGTGTCCATGTAAGATGATAGGATAGAGAGATATAGTGTGCACAACGATGAAGTCGATGTATCTCCATTTGTCTATTGTACCCGTTATATACCCTCCGAAGTCGTCTCATACGGATACCGCCATCGTATCTGCTTCAACTGTATGCATGTCAGAGATTCTAGACTGCAGAGTTACAGTATGAATATGGTCGAAGTCAAAGTTTCTTGTTTTGCAAGCTGTGTGCATTATTCCCGCTCAAAACTCGTCTTATATGGTCACTGCAATCGTATCTGCTTCAACTGTATGCATGTAAGATGCTAGACGGCAGAGTTACAGTGTGAACAAAGTCGAAGTCGAAGTTTCTTGTTGTGCAAGTTGTGTACGTTATACCCGCTTGAAAGTCGTCTCATATGAGCATTGTGGACTCGTCTGCTTCAATAGTATCCATGTGAGATGATAGGATAGAGAGATATAGTGTGCACAACGATGAAGTTGATGTATCTCCATTTGCCTATTGTACTCGTTATATACCATGCGAAGTCGTCTCATACGGATACTGCCATCGTATCTGCTTCAACTGTATGCATGTCAGATGCTAGACTGCAGAGTTTCTGTGTGAACATAGTCGTAGTCGAAGTTTCTTGTTCTGCAAGTTGTGTGCGTAATACCCTCTTGGAAGTCGTCTCATATGGTCATTGCGAACTTGTCTGCTTCAATAGTGACTATGTCAGATGATAGGATAGAGAGATATAGTGTGCACAACGAGAAAGTCGATGTATCTTCATTTGCCTATTGAACTCGTTGGATACTCTTCAGAGTCGTCTCATACGCTCACTTTCATCGTATCTGCTCAACTGTATGCATGTCAGATGCTAGACTTCAGAGTTACAGTGTAAACATAGTCGAAGTCGAAGTTTCCAGTTCTGCAAGCTGTGTGCGTTATACCCGCTTGGGAGTCGTCTTATATGATCAATGTGAACTTGTCTGCTCCAATAGTGTCCATGTGAGATGATAGGATGGAGAGATATAGTGTGCACAACGATGAAGTCGATATATCCTCATTTGCCTGTTGTACTCGCTATATATCCTTCAAAGCCGTCTTATATGGTTATTGCAGTCGTATCTGCTTCAACTGTATGTATGTCAGATGTCGTACTGCACAGTTACAGTGTAAACATAGTCGAAGTCGAAGTTTCTTGTTCTATGAGCTGTGTGCGTTATACCTGCATTTAAGTCGTCTCATATGGTCATTACAAACTTGTCTGCTTCAAAAGTGTCCATGTAAGATGATAGGATAGAGAGATATAGTGTGCACAACGATGAAGTCGATGTATTTTCATTCGCCTATTGTACCCGTTATATACCCTTCGGAGTCGTCTCATACGGATACCGCCATCGTATTCAACTGTATGTTTGTCAGATGTCGTACTGCACGGTTACAGTGTAAACATAGTCGAAGTCGAAATTCCTTGTTCTACAAGCTGTGTGCGTTATACCTGCATGGAAGTCGTCTCATATGGTCATTGCAAACTTGTCTGCTTCAAAAGTGTCCATGTAGGATGATAGGATAGAGAGATATAGTGTGCACAACGATGGAGTCGATGTATCTTCATTTGCCTATTGTACCCATTATATACCCTTCGAAGTCGTCTCATACGGATACCGCCATCGTATCTGCTTCAACTGTATGCATGTCAGAGATTCTAGACTGCAGAGTCACAGTGTGAATATGGTCGAAGTCAAAGTTTCTTGTTATGCATGCTGTGTGCATTATTCCCGCTTGAAACTCTATATGATCACTGCAATCGTATCTGCTACAACTATTAGCTTGTAAGATGCTAGACGGCAGAGTTACAGTGTGAACAAAGTCGAAGTCGAAGTTTCTTGTTGTGCAAGTTGTGTTCGTTATATCCTCTCGAAAGTCGTCTTATATGGTCATTGCGAACTTGTCTGCTCCATTAGTGACTATGTCAGATGATAGGATAGAGAGATATAGTGTGCACAACGAAGAAGTCGTTGTATCTTCATTTGCCTATTGAACTCGTTGAATACTCCTCAGAGTCGTCTCATACGGTCACTGCCATCGTATCTGCTCAACTGAATGCATGTCAGATGCTAGACTGCAGAGTTACAGTGTAAACATAGTCGAAGACGGAGTTTCTTGTTCTGCAAGCTGTGTGCGTTATTACTGCTTGAGAGTCGTCTTATATGGTCAATGTGAACTTGTCTGCTTCGATAGTGTCCATGTGATATCATAGAATAGAGAGATATAGTGTGTTCGACGATGAATTCGATGTATCCCCATTTGCCTATTGTACTCGTTATATACCCTTCAAAGTCGTCTCATGTGGTCACCGCCATCGTATCTGCTCCAACTGTATGCATGTCAGATGCTGGACTGAAGAGTTACAGTGTGAACAAAGTCAAAGTCGAAGTTTCTTGTTCTGCAAGCTGTCTGCGTTATACCCGCTTGGGAGTCGTCTTATATGATCGATGTGAACTTTTCTGCTTCAATTGTGTCAATGTGAGATGATAGGATAGAGAGATATGGTGTGTAGAACGATGAAGTCGATGTATCTTCATTTGCCTATTGTATTCGTTATACACTTTTCAATGTTGTCTCATACGGTCACTGCCATCGTATCTGCTTCAACTGTATGCATGTCAGATGCTGGACTGCAGAGTTACAGTGAAAACATAGTCAAAGTCGGAGTTTATTGTCCTGCAAGCTGTGTGCGTTATACCCGCTCAGAAGTCGTCTAATATGGTCAATGCAAACTTGTCTGCTTCAATAGTGTCAATGTAAAATGATAGGATAGAGAGATATGGTGTGCACATCGATGAAGTCGATGTATCTTTATTTGCCTATTGTACTCGTTATATACCCTTCGATGTCGACTTATAGGGTCACTGCAATCGTATATGCTTCATCTGTATGCATGTCAGATGCTTGACGGCAGAGTTACAGTGTAAACATAGTCGGAGTTTCTTGTTTTGCAAGTTGTGTGCGTTATACTCGCTTGGAAGTCGTCTCATATGGGCATCATGAACTCGTCTTCTTCAATGATACCCATGTGAGTTGATAGGATCGAGATATAGATTGTATACACCGAAGAAGTCGATGAATCTTCATCTGCCTATTGTACTTGCTATATACCCTTCAAAGTCGTCTAATATGGTCACTACGATCATAACTGCTGCAACTGTATGCATGTCAGATCGTAGACTGCAGAGTGTCAGTGTAAACATAGTCGAAGTCGAAGTTTCTTGTTCTACAAGCTGTGTGCGTTATACTGCTTGTAAGTCGTCTCATATGGTCATTGCGAACTTGTCTGATTTAATAGTGTCCACGTAAGATGATACGATAGAGAGATATAGTGTGCACAACGATGGAGTTGATGTATCTCCATTTGCCTATTGTACTCTCTATATACAGTAGATATATATTAGGAATCCTGCACCATGCATCACGGCATCAGACAGCCAATCAGAGCACTCCATTCAATTCCCCTTAATTAATCAATCACCCCATGAAGGGAAGCACCCTATGATCTGATTCATCAACCATTAAGTACTTGAGAACACGTGCACTCAGTCTAATTCACTTATATGCGGGTAAAGCGTGAGTCATCACAATGATGCGGGTATTGTATGAGTTATCCGAATAATGCGGGTATAGTATGAGTCATCAGAATAATGCGGGCAGCAGATGCGGGTATCAGATGTTTGGTTTTGCAAATATGCGGATAGCGGATGCGCATGCGGGTACCCCTCTACTGAACGATATGAAATCGGATAAGAGCCAGCGTACTTTAGTTTAGTCTTGAGCGAGCCCCAGTCCTCGAGTTACTCCAGCGGGTTAGGACCGGTGTATTCTAGTTCAGTCTTGAGCTTGTCTCAGTTCATACGTTTCTTCAACACGTTCGAGTTCAGTAAGTGATAATGATGTGCGGTTATTGTGACAATGAATTTTCTTCAACAAGCTCTTCATTCCGGCATGTACGCAAAAATTGCAGGAATAATCGAGATGTGAATGAACCACCGGCCAAGAAGATGAAGCTCAATAGTACGGACGATCAGCAAGCATCTACTTCGAACAACACATTGTTCAACTATTTTCCTATGCAGGAACCTGATACTCAGGGTGCTGAAAAGCGAAAAAGAGTAGATCAACCTGTTGAAAATAATTTGGGGGATGGGATAGTGAAACTTCGTTGTGCTCTCAAGAACAGGATAGCCACCTATCGATTTTCCAGTGACAAAGCCCTCACCGATCTCCACGAATTTTTGCAGGAAGTGAAACCAAAAGTTCTGACAGAATATTTGGGGACTCATCATAGCTTGAAGATGAATTTGGAACTTCTTGGATTGTATGTCATACCAGAGAAGGAACTATCTGATATTGAGTCCTTCAACACCAGAAATGAAACCCTGACAAAAGCATCAAACATTGAGCACGATTATGATGACTTCAAGGAAGAAATGATTGTAAAGGCGTCAGAGTTTCAAGAACGGGATTCTGGGTGGATATTGAAACATGCCATGTTTTTGGATGTGAATATTAATAAATTCTCATCAATTTCGGCCTCTTCATACATCAAGCTGCCCAGAGCTATAGAATCCAAACATGCGGTTCTGAATATTCAAAATAAGGACAGAGCCTGCTTCGCATGGTCCATCAATGCTGCGATTTTTCCTGCAGACGATCATCCAATAAGAACGTCATCATATTCTCATTACAATACCCTGTTGAATTTTCAAGGACTCGACTTTCCCATGAAATTGAAGGATATCCCAAAGTTCGAGCGACTCGACAATATCTCAGTTAATGTGTTCGGCCTTGAATCGTCTCTCAAGGATGGGAAGATGATAAATGAAATAATTGGACCTCTACATTCCACTTCGTGTCGTCAAGCAACACGTGAATTTATTGCTTATAGCCGATAAGGTTGGCAATACACATTATTGTCCCATCAAGGACCTGGGCAAATAAGTTAAAACAAAAAATCGAAATGCAATGGTGAAATATATATTTGCGATGGATGTCTACAATCGTTCGCTACAGTGGAGCAGTTGAGAGGCCATGAGGAGAATGATTGCAATTATATGAGCACAAAGATACCCACCAAAAATTTAAAAATCAATAAATATGGTGAGTCAGTGCCTGAGAACATCCTCAAATTCACTAACTTTGAAAAACAATTGCCACCACCGTTTGTGATTTATGCTGACTTTGAAAGTTCACCCAAACCAATTCAACACAATGAACCCTGTGACGAGAAATCATTCTCAGTTGAAGTATGTGAACATGAACCATATTCGTTCGCGTTTTATGTAAAGTGTAATTTTGATTACCGTTATTCAAGGTCGGTACTTCATCACGGTGCTGATGCTGCTGGCGTTTTTGTGAGAAAATTGGATGAAACCGTTCAAGATTTATACACTAATCACCTGAAGGACGTTCGTGAAATGCATCCACTTACTGAGATAGAGAAGCAAACTTTCCAAAATAGCACCACGTGCCATATATGTGAGAAGCCGTTCAAGGCAACAGATATCAAAGTTCGTGATAACTGCCACTACACAGGAAAATTTCGTGTAGCTGTCCATAGTATTTGTAATTTGAACTACAAGACCTCGAAAACTATTCCTGTATTCTTTCACAACCTCACAAATTATGACTCTCACCTTTTCATCAAGAAATAAGCAACGAAAGGAGAAAAAATATCAGTGATAGCCCAAACTGAAGAAAAGTATATTTCGTTCTCAAAGTCAATATTGGTTGATAGATCTGAAGTGTCAAGAGCATTTGATGAATATATTCAGTTGAGATTTGTAGACTCTTTTCGATTTATACCACAATCTCTCGATAAACTCAGCAAAAATTTGAAGGTGCAACAGTGTAACGAGGTTCGAAAATACTTCCAAGATAGCAGACAATTTGATCTAATAAGACAGAAAGGGGTTTTTCCTCACAACTATGTGGACTCCTTGGAAAAATTGGAGGAAACCCAGCTACCGTCGAAAGAGAAGTTCCATAATGATTTAACCGGCGAATCACTTTCAGACATGGATTATTATAGAGCCATAGATGTGTGGAATACCTTCGAATGTGAAACATTGGGAGATTACGCCGATGTATATTAAAAATCCGATTGTTTGCTGCTAGCAGACGTGTTTGGAAATTTCAGAAAAGTATGCATGCAACAATATAAACTAGATCCTGCCCACTATCTGACAGCGCCTGCGCTGAGCTGGAATGCCATGTTACGTTATACACAAATAGAACTTCAGCTCTTGACTGATATAGATATGATTCGTTTTTTCAAGAAGGGTATACAAGGAGGGGTGGCACAATGTAGCAAGAGAGAAGCTGTGGCCAATGACAAATTTCTACCAACCTTTGATCCTCAGAAACGAACATCATACATCATGTATTTGGATGCAACAAATTTATATGGAGCAAGTATGGCAAGTTATCTTCCAACAGGTGATTTTAAGTGGGTTGAGTCTAAGGATATCGAAAACTTTGACTGTCACGCGATTGAGGACGACGCATCAAAAGGATACGTTTTAGAAGTGGACTTGGAATATCCAGCCAGCCTACACCATGATCACAACGATTTACCATTTTGCCCAGAACAAATGATCCCTCCAAAGAGTAAGACAAACGACTCCCTTATTTACGAAACAAATGCAAATACGTTATTCATCATCGAAATTAGAAGCAGTGCTTGAAATATGGTTTGAAACTAACGTTAATCCATAGAATCTTGGAATTCTCCCAATCGGCGTGGTTGAGGCCTCATATTGACCTGAACATGCATCTTCGAAATTCCGCACTAAACGAATTTGAACGAGAACTTTTCAAATTATCAATTAATTCAATATTTGGAAAAACCATGGAAAATGTCGACAAAAGAATTGACTTGAAACTTCGTTCACGCTGGGAAAATAAAAATAACTCGCTGGGAGCAAGGGCTCTGATAGCCAAACCACATTTCAAATGCAGCACAGAAATCAGTGAGAACCCGGAAGAGACTAGTGTTTGTTATGATAAACCGATGTATGTTGGATTTTCGGTATTGGATATTTCGAAAACTATCATTTACGATTTTTTTATGGATACATCAAAGCAAAATATGGTGATAAAGCAACATTATGCTACACCGATACGGATTCACTGATTCTAGAAATATTCACAGAAAATTTCTATAATGATATGGAAGAAAATATCCAATTCTTCGATTCGTCAAATTATCTCATAGACAATATACACCAAATCCCCAAATCAAAATCTGTTATAGGACGCATGAAAGACGAATATGCCTCAAGACCTATTAAATCTTTTTATGGTACTGGTGCGAAAGCTTACTGTGTTAAAGCAGGTGATGTGATGAAAAAAGCCAAAGGTGTCTCAAAAAACGTGGTTAAAAACCAAATTCAGTTTTCAGACTATGTCAATATTGTAGAAACTGATGGAACAATATTACGTTAGATGTATATGTTCACTTCTTCTCTCCACACCATCCATACGGAATCAAGGAATGAAGTCGCTTTGTCATCTGCTGATGATAAGCGCTATAAAATTCCTTCTGATGTGAAAACTTTGGCATGGGGTCATTTGCTTATAACACCATGAGCTATCACTGGAACTTTAGATGAGTTTTTGGAAATAGCTCAAGATTGAATTGACGAGGAAGACTCTGACCAATAGTTTTGATGTGATTTTCATTTGTATATCGTAATTATGGATTATAATATGTTATTTTTGTGACATATGAAATAAAAATCATTATCGAGTGAATTTGTTTTATTACATTTATTCAATACAAAATATTGATATTATCCACATCGCTCAAGGCCCCATCTACAAACATGACAGCTTGATTGTGCTTGAGGAAGGCCGTCTACATGATCTCTCCATTCAGGGCGATTGAAGTGGACAAAGCATGGTAGCTGGATACGGAGTTCGGAATTCTCTGTATATTATGATGGCAGTTTGTCCTATGCATAAAGAAGTTCCATCGGACCTACATTTTTAATGAGATAATGTAGTGGGGAATTCTGGAGCTCTTCTTCGGTAAAATCGTACAATTTTTTATTTCGGTTTCGGTGTTTATTCAAGAGTTCGGTCAATAAACAGTTAGGACAATCTTTAGACATGTTGTAACAATGAGGTTGAACAGCAACAATGATGCACACACTGCTGTGTAGTACGTAACCCAATCGACTATTCTGAATTCCGCATCATCCTTCATTATATTTATATCATGGTGTAGTGAGGGGGAGGGATTTAGTTCACACTAGTCAGAATCAATGATGGAGCCACTGCCCTTTCGCAATCGCAACTTGTACATGGTGCTATTGGTGAGTATGAGTGATGAGAGAGTTGAAATATTATTTATTGTAGTTGATTCCATTCTTGCCCATTTAGTAGGCCAACTTTCATTTCGTGTACCATTACTATCGAAACATATGAATACTTCTCTTATATTATGAGGTTGTGCGATATAGAGGAAGCCTTGAAGAATCACTTGTAAAACTGAACATTGTGGTGTTATCATGGTCACAACTCCTGACATACTGAAATTATTATAACATCTGGTGGATATCTTTGCGAGAATGTGTGACGACCGCATATTCAGTAAAATCTTGAAAAAATAAAACAAACTGATTTTGATATTATACTTTATTGCATAAAAAAATTTTCATACAAATAAAAAACATTTGTTAATGCACACATGCAATTGGAATTCGTATGATAAGAACATCTTGGTTCGGACTGTTTTTAAATAGGTTGTTCATCGAACTCAACTACTGGAACAGAAGTGAACCGTCGAATATATTCAGCTTTCTCCCTTCCTTTGATATGTATCAGATCGACTCCATCACATAGACTTTTCAAGATATTTCCAAACTGATGCAACAGTGTGTATCCTTCGGTCCACTCTATACAGTGAAAATTACGAACCAGCCAATTAGCCTGCTTTTGTAAATCCGGAGGTAAAAAGTTAAGTGGAAATGATGGTTTGAAAATATAATGGCGAATTTTTACTCCATCGAAGGCTGCAAACTCTTTGACAATGAATTTGTTATTTTTCAACTTGAATCCTTGCACATCTATGATCAAACTCATATCGTAATATTTGAGAAATTTTTGAAAACTGATTGCTTGGTAGAGTACAATTCTATCAGCCTTTTTAGTATCTTTATGTTTTCCATATGTTTCCTCAGACGTAATTCATAACTGGATAACATTATATCAACTGAATGAAAGAGAATATGCTTCTCGATATATGACAAAAATCTGATCATGCGCACCAAAGCTGCTTCACTATTTTCGTTAGAGGGTTATAGGAATATTCTTTTTCATGTAGAACGAGACAAAAAGCAGTGGTTTCCTTTGGAGTATTACTACCAGTTTCAAATTCAACCCGCATCACTATTGATCCTGTTTGGATGACTTCTTTCTGTCGTGAACAATCAATGTGAACAATTGGTGCTTCATCTTTGAACTCTTTCGGGGTCGATATCGGCTCGTGATTTTTCAGATGATAGTAATTTTCTTGAAAGTTTGAGTACATCTCATAAAGTGTAGCATACTTGTTGTTTTTGAAATCTGAATGTAAATCATTGTATGGATATCTTTCAGAATTGAGGAACACTCTAATATTGGTGAGGTCGATACGATCAAACTTACTCATATCACTCGTTATTTTCCCTTTTCTACTAGTTTGAAATGCTATTATTACATGTCTAGGCGTTTCAACCTTGGTAGTGGCCTTAACTGGCCACGTATGTCTATTTGATTCACTCAAAGATGGATACCCAATCAACTCTCAGCTCCTGAACCTAATTATAAGTTCAATACTTTTATTAGTGATTTTCGTGATTCGAAGTTGTTCTTGAATGCTTGAAGTTATGTGGGGAACTCTCCAAAATACTTTGTAAGCTCTACTTTTGGTTTTTCTGAATCATCTATGCTAGTTACTGCATCTAAATCATTACTAGATCTGATTAAGACTAATTCTTGCCGCATGTTTACTATCATTCTCCTGAAATCTTCAAAGAACCCAGCGAACATTTTCAAAGGAATACACACGTTAAATCATCGACCGTTAGTACCAACTAGAATTTTTTCTTGGTTCGATATTTTGGGGAACCACCCCGCATTTTGCATAGAGACGCTTTCGTTTTCATTTAGTGATGAATAATTTTTCAATGTTGATGTTAATCCCAAATTCCTCACTGAATCAATCACAATACCGTTCGATTCATATCGAAGTTCTCGAAAGAGGAATGCTATTGCATTATTAATGAATTTTAGTTTTGTTGGAACGGCACTTTTATCATCTAGCAGGGTACCTTCTATGTATAGATAACTGTTACATGGTAATGTGAAGGCTTCAAGGTCAGCAATTGGCACTCTAATTTCATCGTTATAATCAAGGTTTCCAGCGATGTATGGCTGATATGTATGAAACTGATAGTCTTCAATTGTAGTATCACTGAAAGGCTGACCTGTGATATTCAATAATTCCATTATTTCAAAACTTCTAATCCAAGAGATATCAAAAACTGACGATTTTCTTATGTCAATATTCCGGAGGTCTTCTTCATACTAGGACGTCTCTTTCCATTGTCTTGTCTTTTATAGTATTGTTCAGGGAAGTAAAACGGTATTGAATGAAAGAATCTCCACACCATGATCAAAGATCCTTCTTCCGAAGGTGAAGTCGAACGGTGATTTCTTCTTCACGGAAATCTATAATATTTCCTGATTGATCAATAATTTTCACAGTTATATTGTTGATAGTCTTCACGAAAACTGGATAATACAGGATCGTAACAGGTGATTCGATGATCTTGTATCCAGTGGGAACTTTGACATTGAACTGATGAATTAAATGAACTGATTCACCATTTGAATAGCTTCCGATGTCCAAGTTACAATCTATACAGATAGTATTGACATTGAGAATCTTGACCTGGTGGTTCGAATCACTTCTTTCATCGGCATTCAGCATTCGTTTTCTGAATCCAAGTAGTGATCCAATTGTGTTGTCCACTCCAAAATTGATTCGACGATTAGTTTTTATAGTCACCTTGGAAGTATTCAAATCAGGTGTAATTCGAAGAACTGCTTGGTTGTCTTTATCATTCATAGCATTTTGAATAACGTTTGCTAGATCATCAATTTTATATGATCCAGTAGGAATTTCAAATCTATATCTATCGTTCTCACCCCAAAACGAAGATATTATTCGTATTATCGATATTTGGTATCGAGTTGAAACTGTCAAAATTAGCTAACCCAATTTCATATTCGTTTTCATCATTCAAATATATTGTAGGATTAAAATCGTAAGTAAGAATCGATGAACAGCCACTTAAAGTAAAAGTCGGAGACATATTGTTTCACTGAAAGTTTAATTTCAAATGACGCTCCATTTCACAAATTCTGGTTATATAAAAAAAGTAAACAATGTTGCCCACATTGATATGAATTGAATGATTGTACTGAATCATAATTGAATATAATATCATTGTTGCCACCGTCGCTTGAAAAATATTGAATCAGTTCTAAAGGTGGAGATGAATCTCCATAAACATTGAAATAAACTATTTCATTATCGCGCTTAATATAAGCAATTCAATGTGTTCCTTCACCTACATTCGAATCTAGATTCGAGATTCCAGACTGGTTCTTTCTTATTTTTTTAGGAAGGGTATCTCTCATGAAAATTGCCCTAAAGTATGGTATTTTTAGAATTCTCAAATATTTGCGCAAGTCAATATTAGTCAGTGGTCGGCGAGGTAGCTTTATCGGGAGTTTTTTGCGTATGGCTTCAAATACATGCCATAGCCCTTATATGGTCTCAAATATAGCCCTTTTCCAGTAGCTGTCTTCTCCATTTCTCGATTATGTCGCTGTTCTCCAGCTAGTCGTTCTCGATCAGCTTTCGAATCAGTGACCGCTTTGGCGATACCCGCGGCACCTCCACCTACTGCTCCAAGTGCTCCTAGAAGTGGGAGTAAAGATGGTAGAAATCCTCCAATTTTAGGCGCTGGAATGATTCTTTGTTTTTTAGTTTTTTTCGTAGGTCGCTCGGCCAATAGATTCAAAGCACCACCTTTTTTATTCCGTGATACCTTATTTTTCTCACCCACGCCAGCATCAGATGCCTTGAAACGCTTTGCAGCTAGTTCGGCCAGACGCCTATCAGCAATATTTCTATGTTGTATGTCTTTGAAATTCGAATAAGCGATATCGTGTTGTTTGCAAGCCTCATCTAGTTCGTTAACACCTTTATCGCCTCTTAGTAGTCTTTTTTCAAGTTCAGTCCCAGGTCCACAATAATTTCATCCTGGCACATGAAGTTCTATTGGAAGCTCATTGATCAGAGTATTGAGGAGTCCTCGACCTTTCCGTTTTACGCTTCGACAACGACTGACTGAGTTATTCCTTCGTTTCATTTTATAATGTTCAGAACACTGTCGGTTGAATAATGACTGATTTGCTATATGAATTCCTTTATATATAGAACTGAAACATGTTCGGTAGTGTCAGTTCCATGGATGTGCCTGCATAATGAAGATTCGAAAGCAGACATTCTCTCTACCAATCACAAATCATGATGAAATAGCTAACGAGAGTGAATTTAGGAAACACGGAATTTTGTTCGGTGGCCAGTCAAAAAGTAGTTCACTAGTAGGATCTAGCGGATCGGGGAAAACGAATGTTATGATATCCTTAATTGAACATCCAAATGGTCTCCGTTTCGAAAATATTTATTTGTATTCTAAATCACTCCATCAGCCAAAATATTCATATCTGAGGACATTATTGACACCGTTGAAAGAAATAGGCTACATGGAATATAGTGACAAAGATGATATAATTGCACCAGAGAATATTCGAGATGATTCCATTATAATATTTGACGATGTTTCTAGCTGTGACCAAGATTTGATGGAAAGTTACTTTTGCTTTGGACGACATAGAAACACAGATTGTTTCTATTTGTGTCAAACTTATTCTGCCGTTTGCAAACAATTTATTCGAGATAATTCGAACTTGATTATTGTCTTTCAACAAGACATGACCAATTTGAAACACATTTATGATGACCATGTGAATATTGATATGTCCTTTCAACAATTTAAAGAACTTGGCGCACTCTGCTGGGGCGAAAAATTCGGATTTTTTGTTGTCGATAAAGATTCTCCATTGAGCTCGGGTAGATACCGCGTAGGGTTCGATGAGTCCATTCATATATAAATGGAATCATTTTCGAATCATGTTTATTCATGATGAATAATTGCACGGTAGCGGAGCTATTGAAAACACGGAAGGCTTTGAAAAAAAAATATAGAACCTTGAAAGGCGATATTGTGAAATCTCAATCTGATTTAGATAAAAACCTATCAGCCTATTACGCAACCTCTCAAAGAATTACTCGCAACCATTGGTAAATCTGATCAAGGAACGTTTGTCGAAAATGAGCCGAAACGTGAATTCAAAGAAGAGTATTACCGTACGGCCCCAACTATGGATTTGGACGATGAAGAAACATTTCTACACGACCCCTAATTGATAAGACCAGAATATGGGGAAAGTTTCTCTGAAGAAACAATACCACCTGGATTGGATTCAATGGCGCAACATGAGAGATATTTAGAACAATTCAATTCTCCACTACCTAGGGCATATATTGACGATAAAATACTGGATACTGAAAATGCTTTTGATGATACTTTTGGTGTTTATTTCGATCCGTTCACAAAGAAATATGCTATTGGTGATTCTACAATAGATTTTGACGACCCTGATTTCATTATAAATGGTACTTTGAAATATAAGGGTACTCCTGGTGCAGCCCTACTTTTATGAAAAATAGGTGCATTTGCGAACGGCAGCTCTTCGTCAGTAGGCACTATGGGTTCGAGTTATCAAAATGAGTTAAAATAGCAAAATTTCAGTTATCTAGCAATCATAAGGTTAAACAAAAAAGATGGGGCGCCACTGCAACTTTTAATTCAAAAGAAAAGTTACCTGGAAAGTTGAGCAACCAGATAATGAATAATATTAGTTGTTATCCCAGACTGAAAGACCTAAATTTACCTTATAGAGATGTTGTGAGTTGGAGTGTCATGTCAATAAACAAATAAAACAGTCATATACAATACCCAAAACATTTAATTTTGATAATAGGACTCATATATCATCACATGGTTTTGACAAATATGCATAAATCAAAAGAATATTAGATACTTATTTCCTCCCAAGAAATTACACTGTTGCCTGCTATTATGTGGATGAAAATATATATGAATCAACTTTATATTGTACTTGAAAACTCAAAAGCTCCTATAAGGACGTTTTATTGTCATAGCAGATTTTTAAAAAATATTATATATGGAAGAATTCTACCAGCGCATAGTATACTATGTGGAGGGGAAGTATATACCTTTCATATGTGATTTCATCAATTTATGACCTGGCTATGATTCAAAAATGGTCCATTATACACACTAGCAATGGACAATATGAGTGAATAAAAATAAAAAATGAAACTATATTTTCATGTCAAAAACCTGTATGGTGTGTCCTACACCAGTTATCCTTGATAAATGGCTTTAGTGCCACCAGATGAAACTGCTGCGGGGAAGGTTGGCGGAGAGCGGGGTGCTGACTTCACATCCATGGATGTCAGATGACATTGACAGAGCTGTCGTATTCCCCCCTTGAAAATCCATCATCAGGAACAAACAGGGGACGATATCCAGATTCCAGACTACCATACAGCCACTGAAGGCCTTGTAGAATTAACAGATCCTGGTCGAGCAATGACTCCTGGGAAGAATAGTGCTCCTGGTAGGATAACTCCCGTTGTAGAACTTCCAGTAAAGCTCCCGGTAGAAAACTCCCGGTGAAAAAACCCATAAATATTTCATGAAAATGAGGTTCTGAATTTCTGGACTGGCAGAGAAAAAAACGTAATAATGCGAGACTCACCTTCTATGAAGGGTTAGGGATTGAAATGACGATGAAGGTAGGCACGTGGCTGCCTGGGTGATGAACCATGAAAATCCTGTCTCTTGGAGCAAAACCAGAAAAAATCTGTAGAGTCCAGCAGTCCTTGTAGATCAGCAGCAAATCCAGGATATCCTGATGTGATCCAGAACGCCAGGCGGTACAGCACTTCAGAAGCCGGTTCACACCACAAAAATGGCACTTGACCACCACGAAGAATTTTCTGAAGTGAGCTCTCGTCTCACGACCAGAAAGGAAATCCCTTCTCCAAATTTCCAGAAACTTCGAGAACAACTTAACGGTTTCCGTTTTTCAAATTGGCGGAAAATTTGAATGTCCAAAATAAAAGACGTTATCGCTACTCCCTCCAGAGACTTGATTCTTCCCAGATGTCTATCTGAACCAATCAGAATTGATGACTAAAATGACGTCACACCTCCTTCACGAATACTCGGCTGAATTCAAGGATTATAAACTCTACTCTCCTTGGGCTGAGCTGGCTCGGCGATGAATCAATCCGAATCGGCGTTTGGCGCATGAGAAGTTTGACACTGTTGACATGGTGTCATGACCGACAGCTAATTGACGTAAAGCGAAATAACAGATCAACAAAATCAAAACATCAACCTGAATTTATCAAATGCATCAATCAAGAAAATAATGCCAAACGAAGTTAATTGATTCACCATGGTCGATTCCTAGTGAAACCATCCGCATCAGCGTTCCTGGAAAATCCAATACCTATTGTCCTACTGTGATGAAGTTTCAAGTGGAAATAGCAGTGTGAAAAGTGAGTATGAGGATGTCTCTGAAATGGTATTTCATATTACTCTATATTATTTATCTCTTTCAGATAAGTTTCTGTAAAAACCATCCAAATCATCCTTCTACTTGGATCACAACAAAGCAGATATAGCAAGAGATATCAACGTATTTATAGAAATAGTATTTTTATTTATTGTACAGTGTGAAATCTCAGGTGTGTATCCACATATCAGGTTTGAGAATAGTTAAATAATATGAAGCAGATTGAGTTCAATTTATGTTATTGAAAAATGTTAAACCATGTTATTGTGACAAAATATCCTGTCAGATGTGCTCAGCATTACAGAATAGTATAGAATCTGACAAAATATACAGTAGTGAAAATTTACATGCTACATCACCTCTCTCCCAAGAAAAAATTTGAATCTGGAGTGATTTAAATTTTCAAAAAATTACAATATCAACAATGGATACAGAGGGATAAGTACCTCAGATCACCGAGACGAATATCAGTATCCAAATATTGAAATTGCATTCAGAATCAATCAGTGAGATGTCAACTCCTAAACGAACGAAGGCAACTCACTAAAAAATCCGGAGGTGGAAACAAAAAAGAAAGTTTGAAATTTTAAATTTTGATTTAACCAGCTGTCCACCGTTCAACTGGGGTGACATACGGCCACCAACCTTAAACAGGCCAAACCTGAAACAAAAAGATTCAACAAAAAACGTTCGGGAGTATTCCCATTCACGTAGAGTTAGACCGTCCCTAGAGACTACTCAAGTGCAGAAGCAAAAGAGCGGTACTTTCGAGAAATATGCCCATTGAACCCGCCTAAACAAAAATTCAACAAGACATAATATATCTCGTCAGCCCAACCTGTCATGAGACAACTATGACGACCCACATCACGTTGTTGTCCATGACCCCTACGCTTCCAAGGTCCCTACAGACAAAAAAATAGCTCTTGGCTTTTCAAAATTCACTCAAAAATACTGTGGGAAATGCGTAAGTATCAAAATTGAAAATAATATCCCACAGCAAATGTGAAGTATCAGCATCAAAAGTGCTGATCACTTCCAAAACTTTAAGGTGGAGCAGTGCATGGACCATCACAGGTTATGACTGTCCACATAACCAGTGGCAAAACTAAAAAACAGCGATGTTACTGCCGTGATAGAATCACTAGCTGGGAACATGTCCAAGTCCAGGTAGCTTTAGGAACAATTCCAGGGATAACCAGCTCTTAGCCCGACCGAAAAAGAAATGGAACAGTATTTGGACCATCACTGGTTATGTCTGTCCACATAACGCAGTGGAAATAAATAACAGCGGTGTTACTGCCGTGATAACACTAGTTGGGAACATGTCCAAGTTCAGGTAGCTTTAGGAATAATCCAGGGATAACCAACCTTTACCCCAAAAAAATATGACCATGAAGATCAAATGCATACCTCTATTCAGTGATTAACTTGGGGTAGTAGCTATGCGTACTAAACATCCTAAGGGAGGTCACGATCGGGAAGTCTAAGTCGGTAGAATTCATAATCGAGTAAATTTACAAAATCGGGAAAGTTTATCCAAAATTATCCGGAACAGAGATATTTACATAATATTTACATAACTAACTCTAAATACTGTACAAAAACGAAAATCTCATTACTCGTCAGCAATGAAAAAAAATTGAAAACTGTTGCAATCTAACAGTTTCAATTCAGGGGCTAAATTTTCAAATTTCCATAAACTCGAAATGCTAAATACAAAATACTGAATGTCACAAATTAGAACATTCCAAGGGTGTTTTTGTGAACTTCCACATCCACGGTAGCTACCAAAAAGTTCCTAAAAAAATTTTCAAAAAAATTTTCAAAAAATTTCGAAAATATATCTTAAAAAAATCTCAAAAAACTAACCGACAGAAATGTCCGAGTTAGACCCAAAATAAGGTTTCAAATCCTTGATATGCCAGTCTCCTGCTGGACTACCATTCTCATATTCCAGAGAATAAACTAAACGTGAAACCTTCCTTTTAACTACACACAAAACATTTTTGGGTGCTAGTTTTGAACTAAACTTTACTGCAGCTTCTGAAAGTACCTTGTTTCGACGCCAAACTTTATCTCCAATATTAAAAGGAAAATCTTTCTTTCTCAAATTGTATGCTCGTGAATTTCGTTGGTAAGCCTGATGCAAATTAGAAATATTTTCCACAAACTCAGATCTACTTTGAGGATTTAACTCTATCCCTACTGTATCTGATATATTACTATAATAGTTACCTGAGTGAGGAATATTTCTAGCAAAATTCAAAAATGCTGGGGCATAATTATGCACTTCATGTACAGATGTATTGATAGCAAATTGTATCTTAGATAACTCTTTGTCCCAATCCTTATGTTCAACTATATAGCTACGTATTGCTTGTCCAACTGTCTTGTTATTACGTTCAACAAAGTTTCACTGCGCTGAATAGCGAGGCGTAAACCAAATTTTTACTTTATACGTATCTGTTAACTTTTTAAAGATTTTCCCTGCGAATTGGGTACCATTGTCCGCAATGATAATCTGAGGTACACCGTATACTAAAAACACTTGATTTTCTGAAAATTTAACTATGTTTGGTGCTGTCGCGTCTCTTAGGGGACATAGAATGGTATATTTCGAGAACCAGTCTCCAATTACAAGTGAATATGTAAATCCACGGGGTGATCGAGGAAGTGGTCCCATAAGATCGACAGCTAGGACTTGAAAAGGAAAGTTTACCTGCTTTTCACAGCCCATTAAACCTAAACGTGATGTGTTAGCTAACTTTTGTGATTGACAAACTTTACATTGACGAATGTATCTCAAAATATCAGGGCGCATCTTTGGCCAATAATAATTTTCCTGAATTCTACTAAAAGTTTTGTAAAAACCAAAATGTGAACATGTGGGTGGATCATGAGAGTTTCTAATAACATCATTCCTTTGGGACTTAGGAACAACGGTCTTCCATTCTTTTTCATTAGTTTGAATTATGCCCTTTGAGGGAATAAATTTGGAAAGCAAATTTCCTGAAACTTTCCATTGTGGAAACAGTTCAGGTTTCTCTAAAATTCTCCTCTTAAGTGAAGTGTACCATTTATCCGATATTTCGGCCTTTATGTCTATCAACAAAATTTCTTGGTAATCATCAGGCAAATCACTAGTAGGAATTCTAGACAAAAAATCAGGTAAGACATTTGAAGCTCCAGGCTTATGTATTAATTCAAAATTATGTTGTCTGAGCTTCACAGCCCACCTCGCAAGTCTTCCACAAGGATCCTTGAGATTGTTGATCCACAAAAGGCTACTGTGGTCAGTGATTACTTTGAATTTTGTGCCTTCTACATAAGGTCGAAATTTATCTATCAAAAATATCAAACTGAGAAGTTCTCTTTCCGTCACAGTATAATTACGTTCTGCACGAGATAAGGAACGAGAAGCATAAGCTATAACTCTTTCTTGTGAATCAATATTCTGAGTCAAAACACCTCCAATACCATAATCACTGGCATCACACTGTATTACAAAAGGTTGATCAAAGTCTGGTGAACTTAGTATAGGAGACGATATCAAAGCATTTTTAATACGGATGAAAGCATCTTCCGCCTCTGGAGACCAAGTTATTGGTTGCCCCTTCTTTTTCCCTTTGAGGAGGCCTGAAATAGGTGCGATCAAACTTGAAAAATTTGCGATGAATCTTCTATACCATGAACACATTCCGATAAAACGTTTGATTTCAGTGCTGGTAGTAGGGCGAGAATAATTGACCATGACTGCTACTTTATCAGTATCTGTGCGGAGTCCTTCTCTATCAATAACATAACCAAGATACTTGAGGGATGTTTTAAAAAATTCACATTTTTCAATGTTCACTGTTAAATTTGCATTTTCTAAAATATTCTTCACCTCAGCAAGAAGTGATACATGTTCATCAAAAGTTTCTGAAGTAATAATTATATCATCCAGATATGTGAAAATATGTGGTTCAAACTTAGGTCCAAATAGAGCGTCACAGAGCCTCTGCTGAGTCTGAGCACTATGACATAAGCCAAATGGCATGACTGTGAATTGAAAAGATCCTCTACCAGGAACACTGAATGAAGTTTTCCCACGTGACGACACATCCAAAGGGATTTGCCAAAAAGCTTTACGTAGATCAATACTCGAGATGTATTTTGCATCTCTGAGCAAATTCAAAATTCTGTCTATGCGAGGTAGTGGATAGCTATCGTGCTTAGTTACTTCATTGAGTTTTCTCCCGTCAAAACAAAATCTGTACTCACCGGATGACTTTTTTACTAAAAGGACTGGACTATTATAGGGACTCTGAGATGGTTCAACCACCTCCAACTTCAGCATGTCATCAAGTTCTCTATTCAAAATTTTCAACATAAATGGTGACATAAGGTACTGCTTAACTCGAAATGGCTTTGAATCACCAGTGTCAATTGTCATTTTAATTTTATCTGTAAGACCAATACGACTTTCACTGCTAATTTCCTTAAAATGCTCTATAATTTGTTCTGCTTGAACACTCTCTGAAGGAGATAAATCTGACAAATTACTTGAATCTGAATTTTCAATCTCATTAACATGACTAGAGACAACCTGTATAGAATTATGCGTTACTGCACTATGCACATTCCAAATCCTATTTTTGAAGTCGATCTTGATCTTGAACTGATTGCAAAAATCGCTTCCAAAAATAATTGAGTGGGGCAGTGAAGGCACTACTATGGTAGGAACAACCTGAACAATGTTATCTACACAAACTGGTAGATCAACCACACCCTTGACTTCCCGTTCAGTTCCATCAACCGTTGTCACATGTTTCAAAAAGGATTTATTCCATTTCAGATTAAGTTTTTTCAGTAAATCTACTGATTTTTGACCACAAATCGAAACATTGGCACCACTGTCCAAAAGACAAACTACTTTCTGATCAAAAATTTTTACAGAAATATATGGTCTGTTATCAAGTGACTTCTGTACAAAAAGAGGTGCGACATTCAAATTTTTATGGAAAACATAATTTTTATAAAAATCTCTAACAGTATTTTTCCAATCATTCCATTCCTTGGGATTGAAAAAATTTGATCTTGAACTTGGGTTGACTCTTTTGAATAATGGAGGGAAACAAGAGTCGTAATACTTCACCTCCCTTACTAGTTTCCCTGACATTTTGTACATTCCTTTGAAGTTACATCTGCACAACCGCATTTAAAACAAAATTTCTTAATGACATTGTCAGTAGCTCTACAGTTCCTAAAAGTATGGTTTGGTTGTAAACACCTCCAACATAATACTGATGAACTTGATGAATTTGCATTTGAACTAGTAACATTAACTTGTTTATTCGTACTGACATTTTTATTCGATTTCTTTATGTTGAAATTTCGCTTTCGAGGTTGAAAATTCCTCCGAAAATTCTGATTATTAGTTGTAGAACTTGAAAGTGTATCTGGAAAATGTGTCAACTCAGGATCAATCATACATTGAAAAGGTTTCTGATACTGATGTGACTGTGAACCAGATGCCAAGCTAAGAATATCAGCTTCTTCAAGCTTTTTACAAAGTGTACTCAAGGTAGAAACACTATCAATATCACTAAGTGCAAGTCTTTCAAGGTATTCACCCTGTAGTCCCATTTTAATATATTCAACCTTAGTGAGCTCTGCGGCTCCACGACTGAGTCTACTGAATAAAGTTTCCATACAAGCTATGAAAATTACTACAGGTTCATTTCTTCCTTGTTTTCGTGATTTTATTTGGTTCCACACTTCATCATCAAAGTCTGACATCAAAAAATCCTTTTTCAATTTTATGACCAAAGTTTCCCAACTATCTACTTGTGTTCTGATTTGTCTGAACCAAAATGTAGCCTTACCACTGAATAAGTCACTAGCAGAATCAAAAAGTTCAGCTTTACTAACATTCCTTGCCTGAGCTACTTCTTCTATGCGTTCAATAAATGAAAGGAGATTTTTTGGTTCACCATCAAATTGAATATCCAATTTATAGACAGGAACTGACTTATGAGAATTCACAATTGTATTACTAAAGGTGTTAGCAGTAGTAGAAGCACTAGCTTGTGGTGTTAAAATAGTGACATTAACATCATCATCCTGAACATTCTCATTTAATTCAGCATCAAATTGCAGGGCTGTAGCATAAGCTTCATTCTTAAAATTCAATACATCCCTATAATTTAAATCTTCCCGCTGTAACTTAATTCTGTTTATGCGAAAACTGACATGATTTATTCTAGAGGTTGCTCTTTTATAAACCGAATCTGATGAAGGACCTTCAAAACCTTCGATAAGTGATTTAATAGAATCTAAAGTGGACTGAATTTCTACTCGCTCTGTATCAAAGTTATAAGCTTCATCAACTAAAGTCATTACATTAGTACCACTTTGTTTTTCTTTAAACAGAAGTCTTCCAAGAATTTTACGTTTTCCATCTTGATTCCGTTCAGAAATTACACCTCGAATTCTCAACTCATAATTCAGTTCAGCCTGCAGCAAGTGATTAGCTTTAAAATTTTGATCCATTTCGAATCAGTTCAAAATCGAATATCAAAACTGTTGTTCCAACTTCTAAGGAAATTATCTAAATGTTGCAACACTGTACGTAGTATTGTCTGAAGCAAGAAGCAGTCAAACTGATTTAATTAAATATTAAATCACAAAACCGGATTCTCAAATATTATGAAACCTGATATGTGTATACTCACCATGAATCAGTTCATAAAAACCCATATATTTTTCACCTACCAAAACAAAATGTGGTAAAAACAACTATCCTGGCTCTCCGTCAAACTATATCAGCTGTCTCCAAACCATAAATATTTTATTCATTCATCAACAAGACACTCACAACTGTTGATTACTAATAACCTAACTAAAAACTCGGGCCCCCACGTTCGGACGTCATCTTTGCAGCCCTACTTTTATGAAAAATAGGTGCATTTGCGAACGGCAGCTCTTCGTCAGTAGGCACTATGGGTTCGAGTTATCAAAATGAGTTAAAATAGCAAAATTTCAGTTATCTAGCAATCATAAGGTTAAACAAAAAAAATGGGGCGCCACTGCAACTTTTAATTCAAAAGAAAAGTTACCTGGAAAGTTGAGCAACCAGATAATGAATAATATTAGTTGTTATCCCAGACTGAAAGACCTAAATTTACCTTATAGAGATGTTGTGAGTTGGAGTGTCATGTCAATGAACAAATAAAACAGTCATATACAATACCCAAAACATTTAATTTTGATGATAGGACTCATATATCATCACATGGTTTTGACAAATATGCATAAATCAAAAGAATATTAGATACTTATTTCCTCCTAAGAAATTACACTGTTGCCTGCTATTATGTGGATGAAAATATATATGAATCAACTTTATATTGTACTTGAAAACTCAAAAGCTCCTATAAGGACGTTTCATTGTCATAGCAGATTTTTAAAAAATATTATATATATGGAAGAATTCTACCAGCGCATAGTATACTATGTGGAGGGGAAGTATATACCTTTCATATGTGATTTCATCAATTTATGACCTGGCTATGATTTAAAAATGGTCCATTATACACACTAGCAATGGACAATATGAGTGAATAAAAATAAAAAATAAAAATATATTTTCATGTCAAAAACCTGTATGGTGTGTCCTACACCAGTTATCCTTGATAAATGGCTTTAGTGCCACCAGATGAAACTGCTGCGGGGAAGGTTGGCGGAGAGCGGGGTGCTGACTTCACATCCATGGATGTCAGATGACATTGACAGAGCTGTCGTATTCCCACCTTGAAAATCCATCATCAGGAACAAACAGGGGACGATATCCAGATTCCAGACTACCATACAGCCACTGAAGGCCTTGTAGAATTAACAGATCCTGGTCGAGCAATGACTCCTGGGAAGAATAGTGCTCCTGGTAGGATAACTCCCGTTGTAGAACTTCCAGTAAAGCTCCCGGTAGAAAACTCCCGGTGAAAAAACCCTTAAATATTTCATGAAAATGAGGTTCTGAATTTCTGGACTGGCAGAGAAAAAAACGTAATAATGCGAGACTCACCTTCTATGAAGGGTTAGGGATTGAAATGACGATGAAGGTAGGCACGTGGCTGCCTGGGTGATGAACCATGAAGATCCTGCCTCTTAAAGCAAAACCAGAAAAAATCTGTAGAGTCCAGCAGTCCTTGTCGATCAGCAGCAAATCCAGGATATCCTGATGTGATCCAGAACGCCAGGCGGTACAGGACTTCAGAAGCCGGTTCACACCACAAAAATGGCACTTGACCACCACGAAGAATTTTCTGAAGTGAGCTCTCATCTCACGACCAGAAAGGAAATCCCTTCTCCAAATTTCCAGAAACTTCGAGAACAACTTAACGGTTTCCGTTTTTCAAATTGCCGGAAAATTTGAATGTCCAAAATAAAAGACGTTATCGCTACTCCCTCCAGAGACTTGATTCTTCCCAGATGTCTATCTGAACCAATCAGAATTGATGACTAAAATGACGTCACACCTTCTTCACGAATACTCGGCTGAATTCAAGGATTATAAACTCTACTCTCCTTGGGCTGAGCTGGCTCGGCGATGAATCAATCAGAATCGGCGTTTGGCGCATGACAAGTTTGACACTGTTGACATGGTGTCATGACCGACAGCTAATTGACGTAAAGCGAAATAACAGATCAACAAAATCAAAACATCAACCTGAATTTATCAAATGCATCAATCAAGAAAATAATGCCAAACGAAGTTAATTGATTCACCATGGTCGATTCCTAGTGAAACCATCCGCATCAGCGTTCCTGGAAAATCCAATACCTATTGTCCTACTGTGATGAAGTTTCAAGTGGAAATAGCAGTGTGAAAAGTGAGTATGAGAATGTCTCTGAAATGGTATTTCATATTACTTTATATTATTTATCTCTTTCAGATAAGTTTCTGTAAAAACCATCCAAATCATCCTTCTACTTGGATCACAACAAAGCAGATATAGCAAGAGATATCAACGTATTTATAGAAATAGTATTTTCATTTATTGTACAGTGTGAAATCTCAGGTGTGTATCCACATATCAGGTTTGAGAATAATTAAATAATATGAAGCAGATTGAGTTCAATTTATGTTATTGAAAAATGTTAAACCATGTTATTGTGACAAAATATCCTGTCAGATGTGCTCAGCATTACAGAATAGTATAGAATCTGACAAAATATACAGTAGTGAAAATTTACATGCTACACTGGATTATATGAGCACATGTTCAAAAAATATCCTACTGGTATGAAAAACAGTGATATAGATCAGTATATTGATAAAGGTTGAAGAACCAAGACACATTATTTAGGCTATAATCCTGTGAAAGGGCTATCTACATCAAATTCGCACAAATTCATTGACATTATCAAACCAATAATCACTACGCTTGCAGCCCTACTTTTATGAATAATAGGTGCATTTGCGAACGGCAGCTCTTCGTCAGTAGGCACTATGGGTTCGAGTTATCAAAATGAGTTAAAATAGCAAAATTTCAGTTATCTAGCAATCATAAGGTTGAACAAAAAAGATGGGGCGCCACTGCAACTTTTAATTCAAAAGAAAAGTTACCTGGAAAGTTGAGCAACCAGATAATGAATAATATTAGTTGTTATCCCAGACTGAAAGACCTAAATTTACCTTGTTGTGAGTTGGAGTGTCATGTCAATAAACAGATAAAACAGTCATATACAATACCCAAAACATTTAATTTTGATGATAGGACTCATATATCATATCACATGGTTTTGACAAATATGCATAAATCAAAAGAATATTAGATACTTATTTCCTGTTAAGAAATTACACTGTTGCCTGCTATTATGTGGATGAAAATATATATAAATCAACTTTATATTGTACTTGAAAACTCAAGAGCTCCTGTAAGGACGTTTTATAGTCATAGCAGATTAAAAAAAATTATGAAAATGGAAGAATTCTACCAGCGCATAGTATACTATGTGGAGGGGAAGTATGTACCTTTCATGTGTGATTTCATCAATTTTTCACCTAGCTATGATTTAAAAATGGTCCATCATACACACTAGCAATAGGCATTATGAGTGAATAAAAATGAAAAATAAAAATATATTTTTATGTCAAAAACCTGTATGGTGTGTCCTACACCAGTTATCCTTGATAAATGGCTTTAGTGCCACCAGATGAAGCTGCTGCGGGGAAGGTTGGTGGAGAGCGGGGTGCTGACTTCACATCTCTGGATGTCAGATGACATTGACAGACTTGTCGTATATCCACCTTGAAAATCCATCATATCAGGAACAAACAGGGGACGATATCCAGATTCCAGACTACTATATAGCCACCAAAGGCCTTGTAGAATTAACAGATCCTGGTCGAGCAATGACTCCTGGAAAGAATAGTGCTCCTGGTAGGATAACTCCCGTTGTAGAACTCCTTCTATGAAGGGTTGGTGATTGAAATGGCCGTAATGACGATGCAGGTAGGCACGTGGCTACCTGGGTGATGAACCATGAAGATCCTGCCTCTCAAACCAAAACCAGAAAAAAATCTGTAGAGTCCAGCAGTCCTTGTAGATCAGCAACAAATCCAGGATATCCTGATGTGATCCAGAACGCCAGGCGGTACAGGACTTCAGAAGCCGGTTCACACCACAAAAATGGCACTTGACCACCACGAAGAATTTTCTGAAGTGAGCTTTTGTCTCACGACCAGAAAGGAAATCCCTTCTCCAAATTTCCAGAAACTTCGAGAACAACTTAACGGTTTCCGTTTTTCAAATTGGCGGAAAATTTGAATATCCAAAATAAAAGACGTTATCGCTACTCCCTCCAGAGACTTGATTCTTCCCAGATGTCTATTTGAACCAATCAGAATTGATGACTAAAATGACGTCACACCTTCTTCACGTATACTCGGCTGAATTCAAGGATTATTAACTCTACTCTCCTTGGGCTGAGTTGGCTCGGCGATGAATCAATCCGAATCGGCGTTTGGCGCATGACAAGTTTGACACTGTTGACATGGTGTCATGACCGACAGCTAATGGACGTAAAGCGAAATAACAGATCAACAAAATCAAAACATCAACCTGAATTTATCAAATGCATCAATCAAGAAAATAATGCCAAACGAAGTTAATTGATTCACCATGGTCGATTCCTAGTGAAACCATCCGCATCAGCGTTCCTGGAAAATCCAATACCTATTGTCCTACTGTGATGAAGTTTCAAGTGGAAATAGCAGTGTGAAAAGTGAGTATGACAATGTCTCTGAAATGGTATTTCATATCACTTTATATTATTTATCTCTTTCAGATAAGTTCCTGTAAAAACCATCTGAATCATCCTTCTACTTGGATCACAACAAAGCAGATATAGCAAGAGATATCAATGTATTTATAGAAATTGTATTTTTATTATATGTACAGTGTGAAATCTCAGGTGTGTATCCACATATCAGGTTTGAGAATAATTAAATAATATGAAGCAGATTGAGTTCAATTCATGTTATTGAAAAATGATAACCATGTTATTGAAAAATGATAACCATGTTATTGTGACAAAATATCCTGTCAGATGTGCTCAGCATTACAGAATATTATAGAATCAGACAAAATATACAGTAATGAAAATTTACATGCTACATCACCTCTCTCCCAAGAAAAAATTTGAATCTGGATTGATTCAAATTTTCAAAAAAATTACAATATCAACAATGGATACAGAGGGATAAGTATTTCAGATCACCGCGACGAATATCAGTATCCAAATATTGAAATTGCATTCAGAATCAATCAGTGGGATGTCAACTCCTAAACGAACGAAGGCAACTCACTAAAAAATCCCGAGGTGGAAACAAGAAAGAAAGTTTGAAATTTTAAATTTTGATTTAACAAGCTGTCCACCGTTCAACTGGGGTGACATACGGCCACCGACCTTAAGCAGGCCAAACCTGAAACAAAAAGATTAAACAAAAAACGTTCGGGAGTATTCCCATTCACGTAGAGTTAGGTCGTCCCTAGAGACTACTCAAGTGCAGAAGCAAAAGAGCGGTACTTTCGAGAAATATACCCATTGAACCCGCCTGAACAAAAATTCAACAAGACATACATCTCGTCAGCCCAACCTGTCATGAGACAACTATGACGACCCACATCACGTTGTTGTCCACAACCCCTACGCTTCCAAGGTCCCTACAGACAAAAAATAGCTCTTGGTTTTTCAAAATTTACTCAAAAATAATGTGGGAAATGTAAGTATCAAAATTGAAAATAATATCCCACAGCAAATGTGAAGTATCAGCATCAAAAGTGCTGATCAATTCCAAAACTTTAAGGTGGAGCACTGCATGGACCATCACAGGTTATGACTGTCCACATAACCAGTGGCAAAAATGAAAAACAGCGATGTTACTGCCGTGATAGAATCACCAGCTGGGAACATGTCCAAGTCCAGGTAGCTTTAGGAACAATTCCAGGGATAACCAGCTCTTAGCCCGACTGAAAAAGAAATGGAACAGTATTTGGACCATCACTGGTTATGTCTGTCCACATAACGCAGTGGATATAACTAACAGCGGTGTTACTGTCGTGATAACACTAGTTGGGAACATGTCCAAGTTCAGGTAGCTTTAGGAATAATCCAGGGATAACCAACCTTTACCCCAAAAAATATGACCATGAAGATCAAATGCATACCTCTATTCAGGGATTAACTTGGGGTAGTAGCTATGCGTACTAAACATCCTAAGGGAGGTCACGATCGGGAAGTCTAAGTCGGTAGAATTCAAAATCGAGTAAATTTCCAAAATCGGTAAAGTCTATCCAAAATTATCCGGAACAGAGATATTTACATAATATTCACATAACTAACACCTAACTCTAAATACTGTACAGAAAGGAAAATCTCATTACTCGTCAGCAATGGAACACATTGAAAACTGTTGTAATGTGACAGTTTCAATTCAGGGACTGAATTTGCAAATTTCAAAAATTTTAAATACTAAATACAAAATACTGAAGGTCACAATGTAGAACATTTCAAGGGTATCTTTGTGAACTTTCACATTCACGGTAGCTACCAAAAAAAGTTCCTGAAAACTTCCAAAAAAGTTCAAAAATTTTCAAAAAAAATTCCAACAATATATCTCAAAAAATCTCAACAAAACTAACCGACAGAAATGTCCGAGTTTGACCCAAAATAAGGTTTCAAATCCTTAATATGCCAGTCTCCTGCTGGACTACCATTCTCATATTCCAGAGAATAAACTAAACGTGAAACCTTCCTTTTAACTACACACAAAACATATTTGGGTGCTAGTTTTGAACTAAACTTTACTGCAGCTTCTGAAAGTACCTTGTTTCGACGCCGAACTTTATCTCAAATATTAAAAGAAAAATCTTTCTTTCTCAAATTGTATGCTCGTGAATTTCGTTGGTAAGCCTGATGCAATTTATTCTTTACTTCTTTAAAAACTGTATCTAAATTAGAAATATTTTCCACAAACTCAGATCCACTTTGAGGATTTAACTCTATCCCTACTGTATCAGATATATCACTATGATAGTTACCTGAGTGAGGAATATTTCTAGCAAAATTCAAAAATGCTGGGGCATAATTATGCACTTCATGTACAGATGTATTAATAGCAAATTGAACTTGGGGGTTGAACTTGAGGTTTGAACTTGAAGGTTGAACTTGGAGGTTGAACTTGGAGTTTGAACTTGAAGGTTAAACTTGAAGGTTAAACTTGAAGGTTAAACTTGAAGGTTCAATTTGAAGTAAAAACTTGAAGGTCGAACTTGAAGGTTGAACTTGGAGTTTGAACTTGAAGGTCGAACTTGGAGGTTGAACTTGAAGTTTGAACTTGGAGTTGAACTTGAAGGTTCAACTTGCAGTTTGACCTTGAAGGTTGAACTTGGAGTTTGAACTTGAAGGTTGAACTTGAAGGTTCAACTCGAAGTTTGAACTTGAAAGAAGATCTTGGAGATTGAACTTGGAGTTTGAACATGAAGTTGAACTTGAAGGTTGAACTTGAAGATTGAACTTGAAGGTTCAACTTGAAGGTTCAACTTGAAGGTTCAACTTGAAGGTTCAACTTGAAGGTTCCACTTGTAGGTTGAACTTGAAGTTTTAACTTGAAGGTTGAACTTGAAGGTTGTACTTGAAGGTTCAACTTGAAGGTTGAAATTGAAGTTTGAACGTGGAGGTTGAACTCGGAGGTTCATCTCAAAGTTCGAACTTGAAGGTTGAACTTGAAGGTTGAACTTCAAGTTTGAACTTGGAGGTTGAACTTGAAGTTTGAACTTGTAGATTGACCTTAGAGTTCGAACTTGGAGGTTACCCTTGAATGTTGAACTTGAAGGTTCAACTTGAAGTTTGAACTTGAAGGTTGAACTTGAAGGTTGAACTTGAAGGTTGAACTAGAAGGTTGAACTTGAAGTTAGAACTCGGAGGTTCAACTTGAAGGTTCAACTCGAAGTTCGAACTAGAGATTTGAACCTGACGGTCTAACTTGAAGGTTGTACTTGCAGGTTTAACTTGAAGTTTGAACGTGAGGTTGAACTTGAAGGTTCAACTTGGAGTTCGAACCTGGAGTTTGAACTCGAAGGTTGAACTCAAAGGTTGAACTTGAAGGTTGAACTTGGGGGTTGAACTCGAGGTTTGAACTTGAAGGTTGAACTTGGAGGTTGAACTTGGAGGTTGAACTTGAAGGTTGAACTTGAAGGTTGAACTTAGAGTTTGAACTTGAAGATTGAACTTGAAGGTTGAACTTGAATTTTGTACTTGAAGGTTAAACTTGAAGGTTGAACTTGAAGGGTCAACTTGAGGTTTGAGCTGGAATGTTGAACTTGAAGTTTGAACTTGAAGTTTCAACTTGAAGATTGAACTTGAAGTTTGAACTTGAAGTTAAACTTGAAGGTTGAACTTGAATTTTGTACTTGAAGGTTAAACTTGAAGGTTGAACTTGAAGGGTCAACTTGAGGTTTGAGCTGGAATGTTGAACTTGAAGTTTGAACTTGAAGGTTGAACTTGAAGTTTGAACTTGAAGGTTGAACTTGAAGTTTGAACTCGAAAATAAACTTGTAGGTTGAACTTGAGGGTTGTACTTGAAGGTTGAACTTGTAGGTTCAACTTGAAGGGTTAAACTTGAAGGTTTCACTTGTAGGTCGAACTTGAAGTTCGAACTTGAAGGTTGTACTTGAAGGTTCATTTTGAAGGTTGAAATTGGAGTTTGAACGTGGAGGTTGAACTTGAAGGTTCAACTCGAAGTTTGAACTTGAAGGTTGAACTTGAAGGATGAACTTGAAGTTTTAACTTGGAGGTTGAACTTGAAGTTAAACTTGGAGGTTGAACTTGAAGTTTGAACTTGAAGGTCGACCTTGCAGGTTGAACTTGGAGGTTCAATTTGGAGTTTGAACTCGAAGGTTGAACTTGAAGGTTGAACTTGAAGTTAGAACTTGAAGGTTCAACTTGGAGGTTCAACTCGAAAATCGAACTCAAGGGTTGAACCTGAAGGTTCAACTCGAAGGTTCAACTCGAAAATCGAACTCGAGGGTTGAACCTGGAGGTTGAACTTGAAGGTTGTACTCGCAGGTTTAACTTGAGTTTGAACTTGAATGTTCAATTTGGAGTTCGAACTTGGAGTTTGAACTCGAAGGTTGAACTTGAAGGTTGAACTTGAAGGTTGAACTTGAGGGTTGACCTTGGAGTTTGAACTTGAAGTTTGAACTTGAAGGTTGAATTCGAAGTTTGAACTTGCAGTTAAACTTGAAGGTTGAACTTGAAGGTTGTACTTGAGGGTTCAACTTGAAGTTCCAACTTGAATGTTGAACTTGAAGTTTGAACTTGAAAGTTGAACTTGAAGGTTCAACTTGAAAGTTGAACTTGAAGGTTGAACTTGAAGGTTGAACTTGAAGGTTGAACTTGAAGGTTGAACTTGAAGGTTGAACTTGAAGTTAAACTTGAAGGTTGAACTTGAAGGTTGAACTTGAAGGTTGAACTTGAAGGTTGAACTCAAAGGTTGAACTTGAAGTTTGAACGTGAAGGTTGATTCTGAAGGTTGAACTTGAAGTTTGAACTCGAAGATTGAACTCGAAGGTTGAACTTGAAGGTTCAATTTGAAGTCAAAACTTGAAGGTTGAACTTGAAGGTTGAACTTGATGGTTGAACTTGGAGTTTGAGCTTGAAGGTTCAACTTGAAGGTTCTACTTGAAGTTTGAACTTGAAGGTTGAATTCGAAGGTTGAACTGGAAGGTTCAACTTGAAGTTTGATCTTGATGGTCGAACTTGAAGGTTGAACTTGAAGTTTGAACTTGAAGTTAAACTTCAAGGTTGAACTTGAAGGTTGTACTTGAAGGTTCAACTTGAAGGTTGAACTAGAAGGTTCAACTTGGAGTTTGAGCTTGAATGTTGAACTTGAAGTTTGAACTTGAAGGTTGAACTTGAAGGTTCAACTTGAAGTTTGAACTTGAAGGATCATCTTTATGGTCGAACTTGAAGTTTGAACTTGAAGTTAAACTTCAAGGTTTAACTTGGAGGTTGAACTTGGAGGTTCAACTTGGAGGTTCAAACTTGAAGGTTAAACTTGAAGGTTGAACTTGGAGGTTGAACTCGAAGGTTGAACTTGGAACTTGAACTTGAAGGTTGAACTTGAAGGTTGTACTTGAAGGTTCAACTTGAAAATTGAACTTGAAGGTTGAACTTGAAGTTGGAACTGGAGGTTGAACTTGAAAGTTGAACTTGAAGTTCGAACCTGAAGTTATACTTGAAGGTTCAACTTGAAGGTTGAACTTGGAGGTTGAACTTGAAGGTTGAACTTGAAGTTTGAACTCGAAAATAAACTTGAAGGTTGAACTTGAGGGTTGTACTTGAAGGTTCAACTTGGATTTTGAACGTGAGGTTGAACTTGAAGGTTCAACTCGGAGTTTGAACTTGAAGTTTGAACTGGAAATTTGAACTCGAAAGTTGAACTTGAAGGTCGAACTTGAAGGTTGAACATGAAGAATGAACATGAAGGTTGAACTTGAAGTTTGAACTTGAACGTTGAACTTGTAGGTTGAACTTGAAAATTGAACTTGAAGTTGGACTTGGAGGTTGAACTTGAAGGTTGTACTTGAAGGTTTAACTTGAAGGTTGAACTTGAAGATTTGACTTGAAGTTTTGAACTTGAAGTTTGAACTTGAAGGTTGAACTTGAAGGTTGAACTAGAAGTTTCAACGCGAAGTCTGAACCTGGAGTTGGAACTCGGAGGTTGAACTTGAATGTTGAACTTGAAGTTTGAACTCGCAGTTAAACATTAAGGTTGAACTTGGAGGTTGTACTTGGAGGTTGAAATCGGAGTTTGAATTTGAATGTTGAACTTGAAGTTTGAACGTGAATTTCGAACTCGAAGGTTCAATTTGAAGTTTGAACTCGAAGGTTGAACTTGAAGGTTGAAATCGGAGTTTGAATTTGAATGTTGAAATTGAAGTTAAACTTGAAGGTTGAACTAGAAGTTCGAACTTGAAGGTTGAACTTGCAGTTTGAACTTGAAGGTTGAACTTGAAGGTTGATCTCGAAGTTTGAACTTGAAGGTTGAACTTGAAGTTTGAACTTGAAGGTTGAACTTGAAGGTTCAATTTGAAGTGAAAACTTGAAGGTTGAACTTGAAGGTTGAACTTGGAGTTTGAGCTTGAAGGTTAAACTTCGAGTTTGAGCTTGAAGGTTCAACTTGAAGGTTCTACTTGAAGTTCGAACTTGGAGGTTGAACTTGGAGTTTGAACTTGAAGGTCGAACTTGGAGGTTGAACTTGAAGTTTGAACTTGGAGTTGAACTTGGAGGTTGAACTTGAAGGTTGTACTTGGGGGTTTGACTTAAAGGTTGAACTTGAAGGTTCAACTTGCAGTTTGACCTTGAAGGTTGAACTTGGAGTTTGAACTTGAAGGTTCAACTCGAAGTTTGAACTTGAAAGAAGATCTTGGAGATTGAACTTGGAGTTTGAACTTGAAGTTGAACTTGAAGGTTCAACTTGAAGGTTCAACTTGAAGGTTCAACTTGAAGGTTCCACTTGTAGGTTGAACTTGAAGTTTTAACTTGAAGGTTGAACTTGAAGGTTGTACTTGAAGGTTCAACTTGAAGGTTGAAATTGAAGTTTGAACGTGGAGGTTGAACTCGGAGGTTCATCTCAAAGTTCGAACTTGAAGGTTGAACTTGAAGGTTGAACTTCAAGTTTGAACTTGGAGGTTGAACTTGAAGTTTGAACTTGTAGATTGACCTTAGAGTTTGAACTTGAAGGTTACCCTTGAATGTTGAACTTGAAGGTTCAACTTGAAGTTTGAACTTGAAGGTTGAACTTGAAGATTGAACTCGAAGGTTGAACTAGAAGGTTGAACTTGAAGTTAGAACTCGGAGGTTCAACTTGAAGGTTCAACTCGAAGTTCGAACTAGAGATTTGAACCTGACGGTCTAACTTGAAGGTTGTACTTGCAGGTTTAACTTGAAGGTTTGAACGTGAGGTTGAACTTGAAGGTTCAACTTAGAGTTCGAACAAGGAGTTTGAACTCGAAGGTTGAACTCAAAGGTTGAACTCGAAGGTTGAACTTGGGGGTTGAACTTGAGGTTTGAACTTGAAGGTTGAACTTGGAGGTTGAACTTGGAGTTTGAACTTGAAGGTTAAACTTGAAGGTTAAACTTGAAGGTTCAATTTGAAGTAAAAACTTGAAGGTCGAACTTGAAGGTTGAACTTGGAGTTTGAACTTGAAGGTCGAACTTGGAGGTTGAACTTGAAGTTTGAACTTGGAGTTGAACTTGAAGGTTCAACTTGCAGTTTGACCTTGAAGGTTGAACTTGGAGTTTGAACTTGAAGGTTGAACTTGAAGGTTCAACTCGAAGTTTGAACTTGAAAGAAGATCTTGGAGATTGAACTTGGAGTTTGAACTTGAAGTTGAACTTGAAGGTTGAACTTGAAGATTGAACTTGAAGGTTCAACTTGAAGGTTCAACTTGAAGTTTCAACTTGAAGGTTCAACTTGAAGGTTCCACTTGTAGGTTGAACTTGAAGTTTTAACTTGAAGGTTGAACTTGAAGGTTGTACTTGGAGGTTCAACTTGAAGGTTGAAATTGAAGTTTGAACGTGGAGGTTGAACTCGGAGGTTCATCTCAAAGTTCGAACTTGAAGGTTGAACTTGAAGGTTGAACTTCAAGTTTGAACTTGGAGGTTGAACTTGAAGTTTGAACTTGTAGATTGACCTTAGAGTTCGAACTTGGAGGTTACCCTTGAATGTTGAACTTGAAGGTTCAACTTGAAGTTTGAACTTGAGGGTTGAACTTGAAGGTTGAACTTGAAGGTTGAACTAGAAGGTTGAACTTGAAGTTAGAACTCGGAGGTTCAACTTGAAGGTTCAACTCGAAGTTCGAACTAGAGATTTGAACCTGACTGTCTAACTTGAAGGTTGTACTTGAAGGTTTAACCTGAAGTTTGAACGTGAGGTTGAACTTGAAGGTTCAACTTGGAGTTCGAACCTGGAGTTTGAACTCGAAGGTTGAACTCAAAGGTTGAACTTGAAGGTTGAACTTGGGGGTTGAACTTTAGGTTTGAACTTGAAGGTTGAACTTGGAGGTTGAACTTGGAGGTTGAACTTGGAGGTTGAACTTGAAGGTTGAACTTGGAGTTTGAACTTGAAGGTTGAACTTGAAGGTTCAATCCGAAGTAAAAACTTGAAGGTTGACCTTGAAGGTTGAACTTGGAGTTTGAGCTTGAAGGTTCAACTTGAAGTTTGAACTTGAAGGTTCAACTTGAAGTTTGACCTTGAAGGTTCAACTTGAAGGGTTAAACTTGAAGGTTCCACTCGTAGGTTGAACTAGAAGGTTGTACTTGAGGATTCATTTTGAAGGTTGAAATTGGAGTTTGAACGTGGAGGTTGAACATGAAGTTTGAACTTGGAGGTCGAACTTGGAGGTCGAACTTGAAGGTTGAACTTGAAGTTTGAACTTGGAGTTGAACTTGAAGGTTGAACTCGAAGGTTGTACTTGGGGGTTTGACTTGGAGGTTGAACTCGAAGGTTCAACTTGGAGTTTGAGTTTGAAGGTTGAACTTGAAGTTTGAACTTGAAGGTTGAACTTGATGGTTCAACTCGAACTTTGAACTTGAAAGAAGATCTTGAAGATTAAACTTGGAGTTTGAACTTGAAGTTGAACTTGAAGGTTGAACTCAAAGGTTGAACTTGAAGGTTCAACTCGAAGGGTTAAACTTGAAGGTTCCACTTGTATGTTGAACTTGGAGTTTGAACTTGAAGGTTGAACTTGGAGGTTGTTCTTGCAGGTTTAACTTGAAGTTTGAACGTGAGGTTGAACTTGAAGGTTCAACTTGGAGTTCGAACCTGGAGTTTGAACTCGAAGTTTGAACTTGAAGGATGATCTTGAAGGTTGAACTTGAAGTTTGAACTTGAAGTTAAACTTGAAGGTTGAAACTGAAGGTTCTACTTGAAGTTTGAACTAGAAGGTTGAATTCGAAGGTTGAACTGGAAGGTTCAACTCGAAATTTGATCTTGATGGTCGAACTTGAAGGTTAAACTTGAAGTTTGAACTTGAAGTTGAACTTGAAGGTTGAACTTGAAGGTTGTACTTGAAGGTTCAACTTGAAGGTTGAACTGGAAGGTTCAACTTGAAGTTTGAGCTTGAATGTTGAACTTGAAGTTTGAACGTGAAGGTTGAACTCGAAGGTTCAACTCGAAGTTTGAACTTGAAGGATGATCTTGAAGTTTGAACTTGAAGTTTGAACTTGGAGTCAAACTTGGAGGTTGAACATGAAGGTTGATTTTGGAGGTTCAACTTGGAGGTTTAACTTGAAGGTTCAACTTGAAGGTTCAACTTCAAAGTTGAACTCGAAGTTTAAACTTGAAGGTTAAACTTGAAGGTTGAACTTGAAGGTAGAACTCGGAGGTTGAACTTGAAGGTTGAACTTGAAGGTTGTACTTGGAGGTTCAACTTGAAAATTGAACTTGAAGGTTGAACTTGAAGTTGGAACTTGGAGGTTGAACTTGAAAGTTGAACTTGAAGTTTGAACCTGAAGTAATACTTGAAGGTTCAACATGAAGGTTGAACTTGAAGGTTGAACTTGAAGTTTGAACTTGAAAATAAACTTGAAAGTTGTTCTTGAAGGTTCAACTTGAAATTTGAACGTGAGGTTGAACTTGAAGGTTCAACTTGGAGTTTGAACTTGAAGTTTGAACTCGAAGGTTGAACTCAAAGGTTGAACTTGAAGGTTGAACTTGAAGGTTGAACATGAAGGTTGAACTTGAATCTTGAACTCGAACGTTGAACTTGTAGGTTGAACTTGAAAATTGAACTTGAAGTTGGACTTGGAGGTTGAACTAGAAGGTTGTACTTGAAGGTTTAACCTGAAGGTTGAACTTGAAGATTTGACTTGAAGTTTGAACATGAAGTTCGAACTTGAAGTTTGAACTTGAAGGTTGAACTTGAAGATTGAACTTGAAGTTTCAACTCAAAGTTTGAACTTGAAGTTTGAACTCGGAGGTTGAACTTGAATGTTGAACTTGAAGTTTGAACTCGCAGTTCAACATGAAGGTTGAGCTTGGAGGTTGTACTTGGAGGTTCAACTTGAAGTTCCAACTTGAATGTTGAACTCGAATTTTGAACTTGAAGGTTGAACTCGAAGGTTCAACTTGAAAGTTGAAATTAAAGGTTGAACTTGAAGGTTGAACTTGAAGTTAAACTTGAAGGTTGAACTAGAAGGTTGAATTCGAAGGTTGAACTTGGAGTTTGAACTTGAAGGTTGAACTCAAAGGTTGAACTTGAAGTTTGAACGTGAAGGTTGATTCTGAAGGTTGAACTTGAAGTTTGAACTCGAAGATTGAACTCGGAGGTTGAACTTGAAGGTTCAATTTGAAGTCAAAACTTGAAGGTTGAACTTGAAAGTTGAACTTGAAGGTTGAACTTGGAGTTTGAGCTTGAAGGTTCAACTTGAAGGTTCAACTTGAAGGTTCTACTTGAAGTTTGAACTTGAAGGTTGAATTCGAAGGTTGAACAGGAAGGTTCAACTTGAAGTTTGATCTTGATGGTCGAACTTGAAGGTTGAACTTGAAGGTTGTACTTGAAGGTTCAACTTGAAGGTTGAACTAGAAGGGTCAACTTGAAGTTTGAGCTCGAATGTTGAACTTGAAGTTTGAACTTGAAGGTTGAACTTGAAGGTTCAACTCGAGGTTTGAACTTGAAGGATCATCTTGAAGGTCGAACTCGAAGTTTGAACTTGAAGTTGAACTTTGAGATTTAACTTGAAGGTTGAACTTGGAGGTTCAACTTGGAGGTTTAACTTGAAGGTTCAACATGAAGGTTCAACTTGAAGGTTGAACATGAAGTTCAAACTTGAAGGTTGAACTTGAAGGTTGAACTCGAAGGTTGAACTTGGAACTTGAGCTCGAATGTTGAACTTGAAGTTTGAACTTGAAGGTTCAACTTGAGAATTGAACTTGAAGGTTGAACTTGAAGTTGGAACTTGGAGGTTGAACTTGAAAGTTGAACTTGAAGTTTGAACTTGAAGTTATACTTGAAGGTTCAACTTGAAGGTTGAACTTGGAGGTTGAACTTGAAGGTTGAACTTGAAGTTTGAACTCGAAAATAAACTTGTAGGTTGAACTTGAGGGTTGTACTTGAAGGTTGAACTTGTAGTTTGAACGTGAGGTTGAACTTGAAGGTTCAACTTGGAGTTTGAACTTGAAGTTTGAACTTGAAGTTTGAACTCGAAGGTTGAACTTAAAGGTTGAACTTGAAGGTTGAACTTGAAGGTTGAACATGAAGGTTGAACTTGAAGATTTGACTTGAAGTTTTGAACTTGAAGTTTGAACTTGAAGGTTGAACTTGAAGGTTGAACTAGAAGTTTCAACTTGAAGTTTGAACTTGAAGTTTGAACTCGGAGGTTGAACTTGAATGTTGAACTTGAAGTTTGAACTCGCAGTTAAACATAAAGGTTGAACTTGGAGGTTGAGCTTGGAGGTTGTACTTGGAGGTTCAACTTGAAGGTTCAACTTGAAAGTTGAACTTGAAGTTTGAACGTGAATTTCGAACTCAAAGGTTCAATTTGAAGTTTGAACTCGAAGGTTGAACTTGAAGGTTGAAATCGGAGATTGAATTTGAATGTTGAAAATGAAGTCAAACTTGAAGGTTGAACTAGAAGGTTGAACTTGAAGGTTGAACTAGCAGTTTGAACTTGAAGGTTGAACTTGAAGGTTGATCTCAAAGTTTGAACTCGAAGGTTAAACTTGAAGTTCAAACTTGAAGGTAGAACTTGAAGGTTGAACTCGAAGGTTCAATTCGAAGTGAAAACTTGAAGGTTGAACCAGAAGGTTGAACTTGGAGTTTGAGCTTGAAGGTTAAACTTTGAGTTTGAGCTTGAAGGTTCAACTTGAAGGTTCTACTTGAAGTTTGAACTCGGAGGTTGAACTTGGAGTTTGAACTTGAAGGTCGAACTTGAAGGTTGAACTTGAAGTTTGAACTTGGAGTTGAACTTGAAGGTTGAACTTGGAGGTTCAACTTGGAGTTTGAGCTTGAAGGTTGATCTTGAAGTTGGAACTTGGAGGTTGAAATTGAAAGTTGAACTTGAAGTTTGAACCTGAAGTTATACTTGAAGCTTTAACTTGAAGGTTGAACTTGGAGGTTGAACTTGAAGGTTGAACTTGAAGTTTGAACTCGAAAATAAACTTGAAGGTTGAACTTGAGGGTTGTACTTGAAGGTTCAACTTGGAGTTTGAACGTGAGGTTGAACTTGAAGGTTCTACTTGAAGTTTGAACTTGAAGTTTGAACTTGAAGTTTGAACTCGAAGGTTGAACTTAAAGGTTGAACTTGAAGGTTGAACTTGAAGGTTGAACATGAAGGTTGAACTTGAAAATTTGACTTGAGGATTTGAACTTGAAGTTTGAACTGGAAGGTTGAACTTGAAGGTTGAACTAGCAGTTTGAACTTGAAGGTTGAACTTGAAGGTTGATCTCAAAGTTTAAACTCGAAGGTTAGACTTGAAGTTTAAACTTGAAGGTAGAACTTGAAGGTTGAACTTGAAGGTTCAATTTGAAGTGAAAACTTGAAGGTTGAACTGGAAGGTTGAACTTGGAGTTTGAGCTTGAAGGTTAAACTTCGAGTTTGAGCTTGAAGGTTCAACTTGAAGGTTCTTCTTGAAGTTCGAACTTGGAGGTTGAACTTGGAGTTTGAACTTGAAGGTCGAACTTGAAGGTTGAACTTGAAGTTTGAACTTGGAGTTGAACTTGAAGGTTGAACTTGATAGTTGTACTTGGGGGTTTGACTTGAAGGTTGAACTTGAAGGTTTAACTTGCAGTTTGACCTTGAAGGTTGAACTTAAAGGTTCAACTCGAAGTTTGAACCTGAAAGTAGATCTTGAAGATTGAACTTGAAGTTTGAACTTGAAGTTGAACTTGAAGGTTGAACTTGAAGATTGAACTTGAAGGTTCAACTTAAAGGTTCAACTTGCATAGACTAGACAAATTTTTGGGATATTGAACTTTAAGAAGCATTTCGTATTACTTTTTGGTAAAGGGTGTTTTTCTACTATTTCGACCCTGCTGAATTCGAAAATGCCGGTTGCCAAAGTGAAATCGCAACCGGAAGTGAGATTTTCAAGATGGCGTCCGAAATGGCATCAAAACAGAATTTTGCTGCTAAATCTCCCTTGTTTGAGGTAGGAACGCGACCAAAGGGTCTCTTTATATGTTTTCAGACATGAAGAAAACAAAAACACACAAACTGAACTCGTTCGTTGAATATAATTTCTAAAAAATATGACAAAAGCGGTCAAAGTTGCCCTTTTTGGTTTTTAGCAAACAATATACTTTGACTAATGTATTATATCGTTCTATGCACATTTGAGACATTTAATGTAACACTTAAAACAGAAGGTATTTCTTTAGAAAGAAGTGAAATTATTGTGTGTCTCCAGAGTTCAGGCAAGAACGTTTACAGGGAGTGCACAGTTTGATGCAAGAGACATTGGCTTTTCTACAACTGCAATTTTTTGTATTACAATGTCCTTTGCAATGACAGACAACCGAGCAGACAACTATTTCTGGGCACGTCTTAGGAATGGGATCCAGTGTTATTGAACGAGGAACAACTTGTTCTCTCTGCACAATCCAGCCACAGTCCTGCAGCCTAGGTAGTGACGATTTGGGGATATGCGCATTCTCCCAAACACACACCTGAGATAAAAAAATTTATACATTATATTCATTTCGTTTTCATTTCTGTCAATTTGCGTTTTAGGTACGCTTACCTGGTAGTTGCATCTCTTAATATGGAGACGAAGTGCATCAGTTGTCGGTGGGAGAAATTCTGGCTTTCTTACAGCTCCAAATAAATAACTTCGGGCATTGTTTGAGCATGTGATGCTGGAATCAACCTGTATGAAATCAGAATTTCTGTGTTTACTTCATTTTAATTCAATATCATCTGAAAGATATTTAAGTGTAAGCATTTTTACCTTATACAGTTTGACGACAAATTTCTCGACATTGCTAAGGACGTCCTCCTCAAGTGGCGACTGTCCGAGGCGTCCCAGAAGCTCGCAGTTTGTCCCAGAAAAAGCCTTCCACGCTTCAACTTTCGTGATAGACGCCAACTCAGACGTCGAATCGCAGCCGGTTATTGCATGGAAAGCAAGAAGATGGGAGACTTGTTCCGGCATAAGCTTTCTGCATATATCATGTACAGGAATGTACTTGGTGTCACGTGCAGTGCCACTCATTACCCACAAATGGGAGCATTTCATTTTAGCGAAGTGGTAGATAAGAAGAAGAACAACGTCGGTGTCCCTCGTCATCACAACAACGTTATGAGCTGTGGTGTGAACGGCATGAAGAACCATGCGCGTGTCAGCTTCCTCGTGTGATGATTTCAGGCAATCAACATTTCGACGCAAATTCGTGGACTGAGCATGTTCTTCCTCAGTGAAGCCGCCGGAGATAACTACTTCAAGATCGCCAAAGTTATGTTGCATAATTCTCTAGGACAAAAACCTGCATAAATCAGTTTTGTCTTCTGATAAAAACAACTCCAGTTCTTTGGCAGCGGCACGTTGCAGTCCTCAATGTCTCTGCGCACGAAAGTTGGAGCATGGAAGGCTTTTTCTGGGACAAACTGCGAGCTTCTGGGACGCCTCGGACAGTCGCCACTTGAGGAGGACGTCCTTAGCAATGTCGAGAAATTTGTCGTCAAACTGTATGAGGTGAAAATGCTTACACTTGAATATCTTCCAGATGATATTGAATTGAAATGAAGTACACACAGAAATTCTGATTTCATACAGGTTGATTCCAGCATCACATGCTCAAACGATGCCCGAAGTTATTTATTTGGAGCTGTAAGAAAGCCAGAATTTCTCCCACCGACAACTGATGCACTTCGTCCTCATATTAGGAGATGCAACTACCAGGTAAGCGTACCTAAAACGCAAATTGACAGAAAAGAAAACGAAATGAATATAATATATATATTTTTTTATCTCAGGTGTGTTTGGGAGAATGCGCATATCCCCAAACCGTCACTACCTAGGCTGCAGGACTGTGGCTGGATTGTGCAGAGAGAACAAGTTGTTCCTCGTTTAATAACACTGGATCCCATTCCTAAGACGTGCCCAGAAATAGTTGTCTGTCATTGCAAAGGACATTGTAATACAAAAAATTGCAGTTGTAGATGAGCCAATGTCTCTTGCATCAAACTGTGCACTCCCTGTAAACGTTCTTGCCTGAACTCTGGAGACACACAATGATTTCACTTCTTTCTAAAGAAATACCTCTTGTTTTAAGTGTTACATTGAATGTCTCAAATGTGCATAGACCGATATAATACATTAGTCAAAGTATATTATTTGCTAAAAACCAAAAAGGGCAACTTTGACCGCTTTTGTCATATTTTTTAGAATATTCAACGAACGAGTTTAGTTTGTGTGTTTTTGTTTTCTTCATGTCTGAAAACATATAAAGAGACCCTTTGGTCGCGTTCCTGCCTCAAACAAGGGAGATTTAGCAGCAAAATTGTGTTTTGATGCCATTTCGGACGCCATCTTGAATATCTCACTTCCGGTTGCGATTTCGCTTTGGCAACCGGCATTTTCGTAATCAGCAGGGTCGAAATAGTAGAAAAACACCCTTTGCCAAGAAGTAATACGAAATGCTTCTAAAATTTTAATGGAGGCCTTTTTTGGATTTTTCGACTAGACTAGCAGGTTCAACTTGAATAATCAACTCGAAGGTTCCACTTGTAGGTTGAACTTGAAGTTTCAACTTGAAGGTTGAACTTGAAGGTTGTACTCGAAGGTTCAACTTGTAGGTTGAAATTGGAGTTTGAACGTGGAGGTTGAACTTGGAGGTTCATCTCAAAGTTTGAACTCAAATGTTGAACTTGAAGGTTGAACTTTAAGTTTGAACTTGAAGATTGACCTCAAAGTTTGATCTTGGAGGTTACCCTCGAATGTTGAACTTGAAGGTTCAACTTGAAGTTTGAACTTGAAGGTTGAACTTGAAGGTTGAACTTGAAGGTTGAACTTGAAGTTAGAACTCGGAATTTCAACTTGAAGGTTCAACTCGAAGTTCGAACTAGAGGGTTGAACCTGAAGGTCTAACTTGAAGGTTGTTCTTGCAGGTTTAACTTGAAGTTTGAACGTGAGGTTGAACTTGAAGGTTCAACTTGGAGTTCGAACCTGGAGTTTGAACTCGAAGGTTGAACTTGGAGGTTGTACTCGGAGGTTCAACTTGAAGGTTAAACTTGAAGATTTAACTCGAAGTTTGAACTTGAAGGTTGAACTTGAAGTATGAACTTGAATACTGAACTTGAAGGTTGAACTTGAAGTTTCAACTCGAGGTTTGAACTTGAAGTTTGAACTTGGAGGTTGAACTTGAAGGTTGATTTCGAAGTTTGAACTTGCAGTTGAACTTGAAGGTTGAACTTGCAGGTTGTACTTGGAGGTTCAACTTGAAGTTCCAACTTGGAGGTTGAACTTGAAGTTTGAACTTGAAGGTTGAACTTTAAGGTTGAACTTGAAGGTTGAACTTGAAGTTAAACTTGAAGGTTGAACTAGAAGGTTGAATTCGATGGTTGAACTTGAAGTTTGAACTTGAAGGTTGAACATTTAGGTTGAACTTGAAGTTTGAATTTGAAGGTTGAACTTGAAGGTTGAACTTAAAGGTTGAATTCGAAGGTTGAACTGGAAGGTTCAACTTGAAGTTTAATCTCGATGGTCGAACTTGAAGATTGAACTTGAAGTTTGAACTTGAAGTTAAACTTGAAGGTTGAACTTGAAGGTTGTACTTGAAGGTTCAACTTGAAGGTTGAACTAGAAGGTTCAACTTGAAGTTTGAGCTTGAATGTTGAACTTGAAATTTGAACTTGAAGGTTGAACTTGAAGGTTCAACTCGAAGTTTGAACTTGAAGGATGATCTTGAAGGTTGAACTTGAAGTTTGAACTTGAAGTTAAACTTGAAGGTTGAACTTGAAGGTTGTACTTGAAGGTTCAACTTGAAGGTTGAACTAGAAGGGTCAACTTGAAGTTTGAGCTCGAATGTTGAACTTGAAGTTTGAACTTGAAGGTTCAACTCGAACTTTGAACTTGAAAGAAGATCTTGAAGGTTGAACTTGAAGTTTGAACTTGAAGTTAAACTTGAAGGTTGAACTTGAAGGTTGTACTTGAAGGTTGAACTAGAAGGGTCAACTTGAAGTTTGAGCTCGAATGTTGAACTTGAAGTTTGAACTTGGAGGTTGAACTTGAAGTTTGAACTTGAAGTTTGAACTCGAAAATAAACTTGAAGGTTGAACTTGAGGGTTGTACTTGAAGGTTGAACTTGAAGGTTCAACTTGAAGGGTTAAACTTGAAGGTTCCACTTGTAGGTCGAACTTGAAGTTTGAACTTGAAGGTTGAACTTGAAGGTTGTACTTGAAGGTTCATTTCGAAGGTTGAAATTGGAGTTTGAACGTGGAGGTTGAACTTGAAGGTTCAACTCGAAGTTTGAACTTGAAGGTTGAACTTGAAGGTTGAACTTGAAGTTTTAACTTGAAGGTTGGACTTGAAGTTAAACTTAGAGGTTGAACTCGAAGATTGAACTTGAAGGTCGACCTTGAAGGTTGAACTTGAAGGTTCAATTTGAAGTTTGAACTCGAAGGTTGAACTTGAAGGTTGAACTTGAAGTCAGAACTTGAAGGTTCAACTTGAAGGTTCAACTCGAAAATCGAACTCAAGGGTTGTACCTGAAGGTTCAACACGAAACTCGAACTCGAGGGTTGAACCTGAAGGTTGAACTTGAAGGTTGTACTTGCAGGTTAAACTTGAAGGTTGAACATGAGGTTGAACTTGAAAGTTCAATTTGGAGTTCGAACTTGGAGTTTGAACTCGAAGGTTGAACTTGAAGGTTGAACTTGAAGGTTGAACTTGAGGGTTGACCTTGAAGTTTGAACTTGAAGTTTGAACTTGAAGGTTGAATTCGAAGTTTGAACTTGCAGTAAAACTTGAAGGTTGAACTTGAAGGTTGAACTTGAAGGTTGTACTTGGGGGTTCAACTTGAAGTTCCAACTTGAATGTTGAACTTGAAGTTTGAACTTGAAGGTTGAACTTGAAGGTTCAACTTGAAAGTTGAACTTGAAGGTTGAACTTGAAGGTTGAACTCAAAGGTTGAACTTGAAGTTTGAACTTGAAGGTTGAACTTGAAGTTAAACTTGAAGGTTGAACTAGAAGGTTGAATTCGGAGGTTGAACTTGAAGTTTGAACTTGAAGGTTGAACTTGTAGTTTGAACGTGAAGGTTGATTCTGAAGGTTGAACTTGAAGTTTGAACTCGAAGATTGAACTCGAAGGTTGAACTTGAAGGTTCAATTCAAAGTCAAAACTTGAAGGTTGAACTTGAAAGTTGAACTTGAAGGTTGAACTTGGAGTTTGAGCTTGAAGGTTCAACTTGAAGGTTCTACTTGAAGTTTGAACTTGAAGTTTGCACACCCTATTTCTCTATCTTTTCATCTCACATGGACACTATTGAAAGAGACAAGTTCGCATTGACCATATAAGACGACTTTCAAGCGGGTTTAACGCACACAGCTTGCAGAACAAGAAACATCGACTTCGACTTAGTTGACATTGTAGCGTTATTTTGATTCAGGAAACACTAGACAATGTCTCCCAATAAGATGTATATCCGATTTATCAAGATTGATAAATTCGAAGTTTTGGCGAGCACGCCACCGACTCTTTATCGTTGGAATCGAAGTTTTTGGTGGATATGAAAAAGTATAGTACTCCACTCGCATATAATGAGCTGTCATATGGGCATGTCATATGGGCATTCAAGATGCTAGAATGCAAAGTTACGAAGTGAACATAGTCGAAGTCGAAGTTTCTTGTTCTGCCTGTTGTGTGCGTTATACCCGCTTCGATGTCGTCTCATATGATTGTTGCGAACATATATGCTTCTGAGGTATCTATGTGAGATGAAAGAATACAGAGATGCTAGAATGCGAAGTTACTGTGTAAACATAGTCGAAGCCGAAGTTTCTTGTTCTCCCTGTTGTAAACGTTATCTTGATTCAGGATACACTAGACAATGTCTACCTATATGATGTATAACCGACTTATTATCAAGATTGATAAATTCGAAGTTTTGGCGAACACGCCTGTTTACCGACTCTTGATTGTTGGAATCGAAGTTTTTAGTAGATATGAAAAAGTATAGTACTCCACTCGCATATAATGAGCTGTCATATATACTCCTTGAATGGGCATTTGAGATGCTAGAATGCAAAGTTACAAAGTTAACATAGTCGAAGTTTCTCGTTCTGCCTGTTGTGTGCGTTATACCCGCTTCGATGTCGTCTCATATGATCGTTGCGAATTTGTATGCTTCAGAGGTATCTATGTGAAATGATAGAATACAGAGATACAGTGTGCAGACTGATGTTGTCGAAGTACCTTCACTTGCCTATTCTTCTCGTTGTATGTCCTTCGAAGTCGTCCTATATGGTCAGTGCGATCGTATCTGCAATTATTGTAGGAATGTCAGATGCTAGAATGCGTAGTTACGGTGTGAACATAGTCGAAGTCGAAGTTTCTAGCCCTCCCTGTTGTAAACGTTTTCTTGATTCAGGAAACACTAGACAATGTTTCCCTATAAGATGTATATCCGACTTATTATCAAGATTGATAAATTCGAAGTTTTGGCGAACACGCCGGTTTACCGACTCTTGATTGTTGGAATCGAAGTTTTTGGTGGATATGAAAAAGTATAGTACTCCACTCGCATATAATGAAATGTCATATATACATCTTGAATGGGCATTTGAGATGCTAGAATGCAAAGTTACGAAGTAAACATAGTCGAAGTCGAAGTTTCTTGTTCTGCCAGTTGTGTGCGTTATACCCGCTTCGATGTCGTCTCATATGATCGTTGCGAACTTATAAGCTCCAGAGGTATCTATGTGAGATTATAGAATACAGAGATACAGTGTGCAGACTGATGTTGTCAAAGTATCTTCACTTGCCTATTGTTCTCGTTATATGCCCTTCGAAGTCGTCTTATATGGTCAGTGCGATCGTCAAATGCTGGAATGCAAAGTTACAGAGTTAACATAGTCGAAGTCAAGGTTTCTTGTTCTGCCTGTTGTGTGCGTTATACCCGATTCGATGTCAACTCATATGATCGTTGCGAACTACCATGCTCCAAAGGTATCCATGTGAGATGATAGAATACAGAGATACAGTGTGCAGACTGATGTCAAAGTATTTTCACTTGCCAATTGTTCTCGTTATATGTCCTTCGGAATCGTCTCATATGGTCAGTGCGATCGTACCTGCTATTGCTGTAGGCATGTCAGATGCAAGAATGCGGAGTTACAGTGTGAACATATTCGAAGTCAAAGTTTCTTGTTCTGCCTATTGTGTGAGTTATAACCGCTTCGATGTCGTCTTATATGATCGTTGCGAACTGAT